>JAVJIF010001680.1:0-156758 GCA_038442645.1 Agave tequilana
TACGGCAACCAGTACATCTTGGTAGCCGTAGATTATGTTTCTAAGGGGGCCGAAGCGATTCCTACACGGACTAATGACAATCAAATTGTCATTAAATTTTTAAGAGAGTACATCATTTCACGCTTCGGAGCCCCCCGTGCGATATTGAGCGACAATGGAGTCACTTCTGCAATAGGGCTTTTGAAGCCTTGATGAGAAATACTCCATTTCTCATAAATTGTCCACGGCCTATCATCCTCAACCAATGGCAAGTTGAGGTAACAAACAGACAGATAAAACTCATTCTGAGAAGACCGTAGGACAGAATCGTAAGGATTGGTCCGTTCAAAATGACTGATGCCTTATGGGCATACAGACCGCTTACAAGACTGTCCTTGGTATGTCTCCGTACCGAGTTATATTTGGAAAAGCATGTCACTTGCCCGTTGAGTTAGAACACCGTGCACTATGGGCTTTAAAACAACTGAATCTTGATTTGGATAAAGCCGGTGTTCTTAGGAAGCTGCAATTATCTGAGCTGGAGGAGCTACGAAACGAGGTATACGATAACGCTCGGATTACAAAGCACAGGACCAAGCTGTTTCATGACAAGGTCCATTCACAGAAAGATTTTTGTTGTCGGTCAACAGGTTCTGTTATACAATTCTCGACTCCACCTTTCCCTGGTAAGCTACGTACCAGGTGGTCAGGACCTTTTATTGTGCAGACTGTCTTTTCTCACGGAGCAGTCGAGATTCTTGATCCATCCAATGGCAATAAATTCACTGTAAACGGACAACGCTTAAAGCCATTTTTCACCACAGAGTCATTGTCACACAACGTTCACGAGTTGGGTCTTTCCGACCCAATTATTTGTGACCTTTCCATTTGTATATTTTCCCATACATTTTTCATGAAAATCATTTGGGGACCTCTTTTGTAAATATTTTTCTTTTGCATTTTTTGAAATAAAAATTTTTTTGGGATTTTTGTACATGAAAAAGATTTCAAACCCTAGGATTCCTTTCATATTCAAAAGTTTTGACCAAGGGTTTGTAATTCAAGATTTGGGTAATTTTGTACATCCACTTTTTACCTACCACTTAAACTAAACTTTTTCTTCATTCCACCTCCTCACACGAGCACATATTTCAGATCTGAGAGCTCCTTCCCAAACCCAACCTCCTCCAAAAATTTGATCCCAAAAATCCTCCACTTTGCCGCGCCCTCCCGCCCGTACGCGGCCATTCTGTCAGATTAGTGCGCCGGAAAGCTTCATTCTGGTTGATTTTCAGTGCTGAACACAGATCCAGAGAGAGTTTTCCCGATACCAACTCTGGTGCCTTCTGTGCACCTCTTTTTTGATTTCCCCCCACGATTCTCCGGGGGTGGTTTGATCTCTTGGTCCCTTTTGCTCTAAATTTTAATCATGGCCCCTAGCTTATTTGTGGAGAAGGATTTTCTCTATTATTGAATGAGAAGGGGGATTTGGGCATATATTTTTAGATCGTATTCATGCGTGGAATTGGTAACCCTAGTATATGATAACTATGATAATGATGCCTATTATTGCCCTCATTTGGTCACAACATTTCAACTTATTGATCATGCATCAGTTATCATAACACTCACCAATTCACGGTTCATATGCCATTTGGTGACATCTTTGTCACCATTCCACTAATTTCTGAGACATGATATACCCATTCATCCCCATTACACTGACCCTTTACCACTAGTTGATTACATGCCTCTCATGGGGGTCCGCTGCAACCGAGCAGGACCGTGGGCTCAAAGCCCAGTCCACATTTCGAAATGTACACTGCATTGGACGTTTGCTCCAACGCAATGTTTTGGACTTGATCATCCACAACTTTCAACAGGCCTGTGGTTACAAATCATTCATGACTTATGACTAATAGACACACAGTCTGTTTGAATAGGGCTATTTTCAACTCCATACTTGATAATTCCTCCCGCACTCGAGGTGCAAATATTCTCATCCAGTGTAATTACACGTCTCTGTAGAAATTTTCAACCGGATGATGTATTTAACTCATTTGAACGCGTGTATGTTATAGCTGAGAGACCACGAGTTCATACACTGGTTGTTTACATGCACTTTGGTCACCTCGTGCCCAACCTAGGACATTCCTGTGGAGTCCTCCTCGGAGGAGAGTTTAGAGGAGGTAGATGAGCCCCAATTCTGGCGACAGGACCCCACCAGCAGAACAAGAGCCTTCATGTCCACCATTTGGAAGGGCATGAAGAAGATATTTAGGGACAAGTGAGGCTTCGGAAGAAAGTAGAGGAGCAATCTTCTAGATTAGCTGAGATGGAGGCGACTTTGAGGAGAACACAGTCTGCTGGACCCAAGCACTTCTGCTGGTCCACAGAGACGGCGGAGGGAGTGACTTTTCACCTTTTACCTGTTTCATGCATTCTTTTTATCCTTGCATACATCGAGGACGATGCATGAGATAGGTATGGGGGGTAGATACTAACTTAGGATTTTCATTTTCTTGTTAGGTTTTTATTTTTTTTTAGGATTTTTACTTTCTTTTTAGGTCTTTATTTTTAGATTTTATTTTTTTCTAGATTTTCCACTTTCTTTTTAGATTTTATCTTTTCTTTTAGAAAAAAAAATAATAAAAATAAAAAAAAAATAATAAAAAATAAAACTTTTTGAAATAAGAAACAAGTTTGATCTATTTTTAAGAAAATTAAGATGTATCTTAGAAATTAAGAAAGCCTTAATTATGACATCTTAACCTAGTTGAAGTAATAGATCTTGTTTAAGATTATAGGCTAAGTAAGTAAAATTGGTGAGATATTTTTATCTTGAATTTTGCCTTAGATAATTATGCACTTCACACTTACACATTTCTTGGGATGGAAACAAAGACCAAAAATGCCATATATAAAAAAAAAAAAAAAAAAAAGAGAAAAAAAAAAAATATATATATATAAATAAAACATCACCTATTAAGCTGGAGAATTGTGCCTCAAGAAGCATGATTATTCACGCCTAACGGTGGTAAAGGAAATAATAATCCCCTTTAGTCTTGTGGCCTTTTTACTCGAGACCTTAAACGAGGGATGTTTTCTCATCTGGTGCCCTAAGACCGTCTGGTTTGGGAGTCATCGGTTAAAGGCTCGCTACAAGGTATACTAGAAAGCCTAGACTAAGGGAAGATTAAATAAAAAAAAAAAAAAAAGAGAAAAAAAAAAAAAAAAATATATATATATATATTATAAAATAAATAAATGGCTTTATGGTGGAGTTGAAATCCCGAGAAATTTTTCACTTACACGGTGTGCATACTATCTAGGTTTTATGAAAGATAAAATATTCAATCCAATTTTAACTCTTACCTTAATTAAAACAAGATCTTGCATGGATACTAAGTTTAAGGGAGAATGATTATAGGTGGACTTATGACCTAGGATCACTTATATTTTGCAAAATAGTTTGTAAACATGTCTCTTATTCAAAATGCGTTTTCAAAATACTAACATTTGTCTTCTTTCTTTATGGATTTTGTGGGTGTAATCCGCTGAAAACCCTCAGGAGACAACACTCCTCCTCTAGGGTAACCTAGAGGTTTAACGGCTTGTTGCACGTGCTCAGTGCAATCGTGTCACCTACGAAAGTGGGTAATAAATTAGTTAGGTTTTCTTTTTCTTTTTTTTCTTTTTCTTTTTGCTCGAGGACGAGCAAAAGCTAGGTATGGGGTGTGATTGTTACACAATTTGCATATTATATCACCTTCATATCATGCATTTTATATATAAATATGTGATTTTTACCCCTTTTCTCTCTAATTTTGCAGGACCACCACTTAAAGAGAAAAAGCCTTTGAATCACTTTAATTAGTGATAACCAAAGGGGTTAAATCAAAAGAATCCAAGATTTGAATTCTAAATCAGTGAGATCTGCGCGCCTAACAAAGATTCAGAAGACCACGTGGCTAACCAACTTGTAACAACCCTGTAACAGAAAGTTGTTAGCTAACAGACTCTCAACGGCCGCGCCTTGCCGCTTGGGCGCGGCAATATCTGGGCCGTTGAGCCCCGGATTTTGTGGCAACGGCCAAGGATCTAGAGGCTTCTCATGGTTGCTATAAATAGGGGCCAGGGTTCGTGCGCGAAGGCAGTGAAGGGAGAGGGAAAATTTTGGATTAGTTGTAATTTTTGTTTTAGGATTCTAGTTCTTCTCTCCTTCCTCCTTGATCTCTAGCTAAATTGAGAGAGAGTTCTTCACTTGAGAGATTGTAATCAAGACTTGTGACAACCTTGAAGCAAAGATTCAATGGAGCTCTCATCTTCTTTTTACTAGAATTGAGTATGCTTTTCTTCTTATGCTTTTAATTCTTGCATTCAATTTCTAGTTCTAGTTTAATTCTAGTTGATTTGTTTAGATCTTTGATTTCCATGGAGAATTCTTGCTTTGTTGTTAGTGTAATGGAAGGCTAGTTTCTTGAATGCATGGCTAGCTAAGCTCACCTAGCTACTACTAGCTCTAGTTGATTGTAACTTCAATTCTTGCATGCTTTCAAGTTTCTTGTGAATTCTAATGGAAAATGTTGTATCCTTGGGTGATTGCTTGTAAGATCTCTAGATGAATTGTGTATCTCTTATAAAGAGCATTTGATTGGATCAAAAGGTTGGATTACCATTGGTTATGTCATTTGATTAGCAAGAACAACTCAAGCACCTCAAGCTAACTTTGTAGTTAAGCTTTGAAGTCCTAAAGAGTTTGATTCTTTTCACCTTTGCATTAAATGAGTAACAAGCCTATATTTCCTCATTGCACACCTAGTAAGAGAACCTAGTATTCAAGAAGAGCATTCTAGTTAACTCACTACTAAAGGAACACTAAGTCTTCAAGAAAGAATACCACGCACTTGAACATGCAAGTCATTCTCAATTGTCTATGATTCTTGATGAGACAATATTGCAATCAACAAAAGAGGTAGTAGGTAGCAAAGAGGTTGAGTAATGCTAGCCATGCATCTTTCTAATCAAGAGAGTTTACACATTTCATTCTAGTATTCTTTCCTTTTCTTTACTTCAACACACTTCATTCACTTCATTTCACTTCTTTTTCACAATGCACCACCACAATTCACAACTTCTTGTATATTGTTTTCTCTTGTGTGATTAAAAAGAAGAGTATTGTTTCTTGTCTCACTAGTATCGTGAAAGCTTCTACGCTTGCTCTCCTCGTGGTACGACTCGTTTAGCTACTTGCTATAACGAAAGATTGAAACAAGGTATACTTCTTACATATTCAAAGTAAACAAGATCAAAGGTGAATTCTAAACCCTAAACCATCTCTTAAATACCTGATTCTTGTACAATTAACATCATATACCTTGTGAATTTCAATCACTTGACTCTTACATCTTTTCAGCAAAAATTAAGCATAGTTTATGCTGGAAGATATAATCAAAACCACTCACCTGCATGGTTCTGGCTGAAATAATAAAATTAGGGAGAAGGATTGCAAAAGAAGGAGAAAAGAGAGGGTGGAGGGGGTTCGCGGCCCACACAAGATACACATCAGTAACATGGGGGTCTGAGATGGCGGCCGCTGTAATCTCTCACGTCAGCAGAGGAGGGTGCGTGGCTTTGAGAGTAATGACAACCGTGACATTGACAAGATAGAAAAGAAGGGGGTGGACTATAGTTATGCATCGAAAAGACAAAAAAAAAAACAATCTACCATTTCCCTCTTTTCATGAGATTGATGTTTCGATGCACCCAAAAGGTCATATAACTAGATTTTGTAAACCCTCCCATGTTTGTTACAACCGTGGAAGCAAAATCAAATACAGATCCATTATTCTTTTTCTTCTTCACAAATAAAACAATCAAAATCACCTAGGGGAAGCAAATTAGGCAATTCAAGAAAGCCTAAATGTGTGGTACCGTTCATTAACCATATGCTTAAAAAGTACTTGAAGTGTGAGTCTGGTGATTAAGGTGGTGAAAGGAGGTGCTCCGATAGTGACGATTAGGGAAAGTCTGAGGCAAATTTGACCAAGAATGAATGAGAGGTCAAGACCTTCAGAAGCAGTATGCTTTTAGCTCCCATCTATAGAGTTAGAGGAGCCACTTAGAACCATGCAATAAGAGAATCCCAGCAATACTCTATGCGTATGGGGGATAGGAGAAGGATATGGGTCTAAGATTTGGATGAGACTTCTGCTCTCTTCTTTTCTACTGGAATTTTATCACTCTCTCAAAAGTAATGAGGTTTATATGGGCGAGCTGACAGTGGTGGAAAAGGTGATAATGGAGAAAAAGTTTCTTTTCAAGCAATGGTGGTTGATTAGTCTACAATTATGTAATTATATCGCATTCCCCACTGATTTATGAATAAAATGTCGGTCTAAACTGTGTTTTGATCTCTCTTGCAGGTAAATCAGAGTTAAGGCAAAGAAGTAATAAGAGCTTAATTAAACCCAATTTTGGGTAATTAAATCCGCATTACTTAGAGGCCAAGCAAGGGATTTTCTAGAAGATACGTCGAACCTAGACCTTTGCTCACGTCAGACGAATATTCGGGCGAAATTACCAGAAACTGAATATACCAAGAAGGTCCCCGAAACGCCATGGATTCTCGCACACAAAACTAGGGACTTTTGTCCTGGTTTTGCCGCGGATCGCGGCCCTTGGTGGGGCCACGCGTCGATTTAATAGATGGTGACAATCTATGTAAAGGTGCCTACTTTTTCTCTATTGTAATCTTCTCCATCTTCTACATGATGCTTAGTTAGATTTTCTTCTCATGGTGACTAACTACTAACCACTAACTATCTAACCACTTACTTGATAATCCACATGAATCTAGTAGCCTCTAAAGGCCTTGCTCTTGCAAGAGTCATTGATGGCTCATGATGATGGGTTCTAACATCTAACTTTCTAACTTGCTAACCAAGCTAACTCTCTCTTATTTCATGCTTGCTTCTAATGGTTTGATGATCTAATGTTTGTATTAGCTGCTCTTGATGCAAGTTTGAATGTGATGAACCATCTTATTTGCCATACTTTGTATCGTCTCTTGAAGCCAAGGACTAGCGATGGCCAAGGATCCATGTGAGGCAACTATCACTAAGAGATTAGCATGTTAGTGGATAGTAGTTAGAAACCATGAGATTTCTTTTATAGCATTCCTCATTCTTTTTACTTTGTTTTAAGAATCATTTTCAAAACCTTTTTATCATTTTCTTATCGATGTTTTCACCAACTTCTTAGTTCACCTTTGTTTCATCTTCATCTTTATTTTATTTTCCAAACCACTTCTCTTTTGTTTTCGTCGCCGTTTTCATCGCCTTCTCCACCTACCACTTTCTAGATTTCTTTTCTTTTCTTTCTTTTTTCTAATTCTTTAACAAAGAAGAACTGTTAACATAACACGTGAATAGAGACTGTTAATGCTTCTATCGCCTCTCATCCCTGTGGATTCGACCAGTTGAGCATGCTATAACGGAAGTATCGAGGAAACATAAGCACATACGAGCTTTTCATTGATTTTACAAAACACACATTTTTTGAGTGCTAGTTTCACCTCGAACAAATTTTTGCAAAAGCTTGATCGGGGCGGAACTAGCACTCAAAAAATATGTGTATTATGAAATCAATGTAAAGCTCGCATGTGCTAATGTTCCCTCGATACTCTCTGTTATAGCATTGGCTCAACGGGTCGAATCCACAGGGAGGGGAGGCGATAGAAGCATTAACAGTCTCTACTCACGTCATTTGTTAACAATTCTTCTTTGTTTAAAAGAATAAAAAAGAAAGTGAAAAGAAAAGAAAAGGAAATCAAGCATGTGGTAGGTGGAGAAGGCGATGAAACGACGAAGAAAACAAAAGAGAAGTGGTTTGGAAAACAAAAAGAAAAGAAAATGAAACAAATGTGAACTAAGAGGATGGTGAAAACAACGATAGAAAAATAAGAAAAGGATTTTGGAAATAATTTTCAAAACAAAGTAAAAGAAAAACTCATGGCTACTAACTACTAGTTGCTCCACTAACCATGCTAACATCTTAGTAATAGTTGTCTCACATGGATCCTTGGCCATCACTAATCCTTGGCTTCAAGAGACGATCAGAGCATGGCAAATAAGATGGTTTTTCACATTCAAACTTGCATCAAGAGCAAGCTAATACAAACATTAGATCCATCAAAAACCATTAGAAGTAAGCATGAAAAAGAGAGAGTTAGCTTGGTTAGCAAGTTAGCAAGTTAGATGTTAGAACCCATCATCATGAGCCATCAATGGCTCTTGCAAGAGCAAGACCTTATAGAGGCTACTAGATTCATGTAGATTATCAAGTAAGTGGTTAGATAGTGGTTAGTAGTTAGTCACCATGAGAAGAAAATCTAACTAAGCATCATGTAGAAGATGGAGAAGATTACAATAGAGAAGAAAGGAGGCACCTTTACATAGATTGTCACCATCTATTACATAATCCCTCTCTATCTCTCTCTGAATCTCTCATTCCTACTACAAGATCTAAAAAGAAAAGAAAATATAAGAGAAATGAAATGAAGAGCACCTACCTACACTATACTAAAAATAGAAAAAAAAAAAAATCAAAAACATACCCTAAAAACGAAAAACTGCTTGCGCTTTGGCCAACTACAGGGGTATTTATAGGCATAGGAGCCTTCTGGAAGACGAGACAGGGCCACGCGTCGAAAATCGACGCGTGGCCCCACCAAAGGGCCGCGGATCCGCGGCTAGGCAAAACCAGGGACAAAAGTCCCTGGTTTTGGTGCGAGAATCCGTGGCGCTTCGGGGACCTTCTTGGCATATTCAGTTTCTGGTAATTTCGCCCGAATATTCGTCTGACGTGAGCAAAGGTCTAGGTTCGACGTATCTTCTAGAAAATCCCTTGCTTGGCCTCCAAGTAATGCGGATTTTAATACCACAAATTGGGTTTAATTAAGCTCTTATTACTCTTTGCCCTTAAACTCTTGATTTACCTGCAGAAGAGAGACAAAAACACGGTTTAGACCGACATTTTATTCATAAATCGGTAGGGAATGCGATATAATAATGCATATTATAGACTAATCACACCCTCACACTTATCTTTTGCTCGTCCCGAGTAAAACAAGAAAAGAAAAACTATACTACAAATGTTATTACACCACTTTCGCAGGGACGCGATTGCACTGAGCGTGTGCAACAAGCCGTTAAACCTCTAGGTTACCCCTAGAGGAGGAGTGTGTCTCCTGAGGGTTTTCAAGGATTGCACCCACAAAATCCACAAAGAAGGAAGATAAATGTTAGTATTTTGAAAACACATTTTGAAAGAGAGACGAGTTTTTGAAATATTTTTGCAAAAATATAAACGATCTAAGGTCATAAGTCCACCAAAAATCATTCTTCCTTAAACTTAGTCTCTATGCAAGATCATCTTGTCTTCAATTAAGGTAAGAATTCAAAATTGGATTGAATATTTTATCTTTCATAAAACCTAGATAATATGCACTTTGTGATAGTAAAGATTTCTGAGATTTTAACTCCAGCCATCAAGCCATTTATTTATATATATATTTATTATATATTTTTTCTTTTTTTCTTCCCTTAGTTTTCTTAGGCTTTCTAGTTCACCCCTGCAGTGAGCCTATAACCGATGACTCCCAGACCAGACGGTTTTAGGGCACCAGATGAGAAAACATCCCTCGGGTTTAAGGACTCGAGTAAACAAGGCCACAAAATTAATGGGGGTTATTTGTTTCTTTTGACCACTGTTAGGCGTGAATAATCATGCTTCTTGAGGCATAGTTATTCAGCTTAAAAAGTGATTTATATATATATATTTATATTTTTTTCTTTTATTTTATGGCATTTTAGGTCTTTGTTTCCATTCCAAAAATGTGTAAGTGTGATGTGCATACTATCTAAGGCAAAAAATTCAAGATAAACTATCTCTCCAATTTATCTTACTTAGCCTATAATTTTAAAAAAAGATCCATTATTTCGACAAGGTTTAAGATGTCATAATTAAGGCTTCCTTAATTTCTAAGATCATCTTAATTTTTTTAAAAATAGATCAAAACTTTGTCTCTTGTTTCAAAAAGTTTTTAAATAAAGAGAAAATTCTTATACAAAAGGAAGATTTTTAAAAATATCCTAAAAGAAGAAGTTAAAAAAAAGAAAAAATCTAAAAACTCTACGTTAGTAAACCCTCCCCCACACTTATCTAATGCATTGTCCTCAATACATCGTGATGTATTTATGCATGAAACAAATAGAGAGGGAAGGAAAAAATCACCTCAAGATGGTGGTTCCGGTGGTGGTCTGATTGGTCCACGAAATGCGGCCCAATTCAATGTACGTGGAGTCCGGAGGAACCCACCAGCGACCTCTAGAATACACCCACTAGAATGATGTATATATGTATGATTTTTATTAAAAATTTTACCCTATCTAATTTTCAAATTTTCAAAATAATTTTAGAGTCAAATTTATCAAGACCCTTGTCCCAGAATGGAATAATTGATTTGGACTCAGGAAATACAGGAACTAATACCGACTCAGGAAAAAGACTTAAGTCAAGTAAAGGTTCAGGAATCGAAATTGGTTCAGGAAGTGGGTCCAAATCAAGAAGTTGAAACTCAAGTCCACATTCATTTCCCCATGATAGAATGTGACTTTCTAAGATTGGTGATTCAAGTTCAGGAATGACAGGTATGAGAATCAAAACTGACTCTAAAATGTTACTCAAATTGGGTAACAAAACAGGAGTCAATATTGATTCAGGAATTTGAACTGGATCACAAATTTGAGGATCAAAGTCACATTCCTCGTTGAGTTCAATTCCATAAAAATAAGAACTTACCAATTTATCAATGGGACTTTCAAAAGTATGAAATTGGTCAAGTTCAATATGATGATCATTAAAAATTGGTGATTCAATTTCACAATGAACTAACACTGGATCCAATACTGACTTGGAAAAAGGCCTGAATTCAGGTAAAAACACCTCAGTCAATATTGAATAAGGAAGTGAAATTGAATTATCAAGTGGAAGTTCAGGATCATATTCATGCTCAAGTTCAATTTCAGAAAAAGGATAACTTGCCAAAATGTCAATGGGATTTGAAGTTTGGACAAGTTCAGATGGGTGTGCTGAAATTGAATCTTGGTTTTCAAAACAACATGACTCTTTGGCTCTGACAGAATGGTTAGTGACATCAGGAATGGTCAAAGGATGAGAACGAAGACTTTTGACCATCATATCTATGTCATGATTATGAGCCATTTGAGCTTGAGTCATGATTTCAAGCATCTTTTCATAGTTGATTGGTTCATCGTTTTGTTGTGATTGGGCTTAAAAAGATGAAGATTTGTTTTGAAAATTATGGTGAAGTCGCGAGTCCGAGCCACGGACTCACGCAAGAGTTCCTTACTCGTTTCCACGGCAAATGGTTGTTCATTATGAGGTGAAACTGAGTAAGACTCTTGAAAATATTGTGGAATTGGAGAGGCCATCATTTTCTGAAATTGTCGCTCGACCTCTTGTAGGTTGGCTTCTATACTCTGTTCTAATTCAGATTTCTCTTCAATTGGTGGTTCTAGAAAAGGAGTATAGGAAGCAAAATTGGAAAAAATGGATATTGTGAAATTTGTGGACAAGGTGGATACGGTGGACAAGGAGGTTGAAAATTTAACTCGGGGGAGGTGAATCCCCATTGACTCTGTGAAGAGTTGAAATTATTTTGAAAATTATAGTTATAAGAATGAGGGTATGGGTTGTATTGATTCGGATAAGTCCAACCCGGTGTATTTGGTTGGTTCATATTGTGAAAAACAGGGTTGAAATTATCCGAAACAAATGGGGTCGGTGTGAAATATGGATCATATTCGGATTGAAAGAATTGTTATTGTTGAATTTCATTTCACAAAACAATCACAAATAAAAAAGAAAGAACAAACAACAAACAAGAAGAAAAGACAAAATCAAAACCAAGCCTATAGTAGGGTTGACCTAAACCTAGACGACTCCTAACAGGTCGATTACCCGGGGGAGGTTGTTGCTTGAATCCGACCACAAGCTAATCGGCCATGCAGGGGCAAAATACGGTGGGAGGTATCCGTGCTTAAGCAACGGGTCTTAATTACGCCAAACCACGGTATCTTCGACGCGTAACCTCTTAATCCCCAACCTTAGACACCAATTTCACAAGAGTAAGATTCAAAATAAGTTCCACCCTCGGTCAATCTCTTAATGAGTCCGAGATGTCCCTAAGTGCCAACGTCTATCAATTTTTATTAGGGCTTAGGTTGTGTGAGTGGGGAGGTGATTTTTAGGCTGAGGAAGGGTGATGAAATCCTCACCTTATCTTGTATTGGGTTATGCGCTTAAGTTCAATTCGTGCAAGTGTGCAATATAGACAAGAATATAACACAAAGCGATAAATCACTCACGTGTTTGTCCTATGCTATATGCAATGCCATATGTACACCTCAATCCAGATCACAACAACAGAACAAAATACAGTATATTGGAATTGAATTGACACGTGCCTAAATGCAAATGTCTAAGCCGTTTTAAAAGCGTCCAAAATATCGTATTTTAGTTCTTTAATTTATTATGGTGTGTAGGCAATTAAAGCAGGAAAGTTATAGTACAGATCCACTAGGTATTACAATTCACACATCCCAGCACAACAAGATATACAATTATCACAACATGGCCGCGTTTTCGCGGCAAAAGTCGCGTTTGCGCGGCGGTTCTTTAGAAGCTGAGTCCCTGCTTTCTAGAGTAGGGAGATGCAAAGCTAGTGTTTATTCTGCAATGTTAAGATCCCGTAAAGAATGTCCTGCACACCAAAACAGAGAAGAAAATGTTAACAAAAACGTGAAAATAAAACCATTCCCGTTTCCCGGCAACGGCGCCAAAAATTTGTTCGAGGCGAAACTAGCACTCAAAAAATGTGTGTTTTGTAAAATCAATGAAAAGCTCGTATGTGCTTATGTTCCCTCGATACTTCCGTTATAGCATTGGCTCAACGGGTCGAATCCACAGGGACGGGAGGCGATAGAAGCATTAACAATCTCTATTCACGTGTTATGTTAACAGTTCTTCTTTGTTAAAGAATTAGAAAAAGAAAAATAAAAAGAAAAGAAAAGAAATCTAGAAAGTGGTAGTGGAGAAGGCGATGAAAACGGCGACGAAAACAAAAGAGAAGTTGTTTGGAAAACAAAATAAAGATGAAGATGAAACAAAGGTGAACTAAGAAGTTGGTGAAAACATCGATAAGAAAATGATAAAAAGGTTTTGAAAATGATTCTTAAAACAAAGTAAAAGAATGAGGAATGCTATAAAAGAAATCGCATAGTTTCTAACTACGAATCACTCCACTAACATGCTAACCTCTTAGTGATAGTTGCCTCACATGGATCCTTGGCCATCACTAGTTCTTGGCTTCAAGAGACGATACAAAGCATGGCAAATAAGATGGTTCATCACATTCAAACTTGCATCAAGAGCAAGCTAATACAAACATTAGATCATCAAACCATTAGAAGCAAGCATGAAATAAGAGAGAGTTAGCTTAGTTAGCAAGTTAGCAAGTTAGATGTTAGAACTCATCATCATGAGCCATCAATGGCTCTTGCAAGAGCAAGGCCTTGTAGAGACTACTAGATTCATGTGGATTATCAAGTAAGTGGTTAGATAGTTAATGGTTAGTAGTTAGTCACCATGAGAAGAAAATCTAGCTAAGCACCATGCAGAAGATGGAGAAGATTACAATAGAGAAGAAAGGAGGCACCTTTACATAGATTGTCACCATCTATTACATCAATCCCTCTCTATCTCTCTCTGAATCTCTCAGCTCTACTACAAGATCTAAAAAGAAGAGAAAATACAAGAGAAATGAAATGAAGAGCACCTACCTACACTACACTAAAACATAGAAAAAAATCAAAAACTACTCTTAAAAACGAAAAACTGCTTGTGCTTTGGCCAACTACAGGGGTATTTATAGGCATAGGAGCCTTCTGGAAGACGAGACGGGGCCACGCGTCGAAAATCGACGCGTGGCCCCACCAAAGGGCCGCGGATCCGCGGCAAAACCAGGGAACAAAGTCCCTGGTTTTGGTGCGAGAATCCGTGGCGCTTCGGGGACCTTCTTGGTATATTCAGTTTCTGGTAATTTCGCCCGAATATTCGTCTGACGTGAGCAAAGGTCTAGGTTCGACGTATCTTCTAGAAAATCCCTTGCTTGCCCTCCAAGTAATGCGGATTTAATTACCCAAAATTGGGTTTAATTAAGCTCTTATTACTTCTTTGCCCTTAAACTCTTGATTTACCTTCAAGAGAGACCAAAACACGGTTTAGACCGACATTTTATTCATAAATCGATAGGGAATGCGATATAATAATGCATAATTGTAGACTAATTAGTGGTGCAAGTAGTGATTGAGGGGGAGACGGTTCCATCCTTATTTGAGTACATCACTGTGAGTTGGGTATTGAAGATATCTGTCATTAATCTTGGGGAGGAGCTCTGGCCACCATGTTGGTTAGAGTTTGGTCCCAGGCTTCCTCAGACTTCTCTCTGGTCTTTGAGGTTAAACAGGATGAAGGCAGGCATAGACAAGTCCGATGGGACCAAACTTACATTTGGTTGGGTTTCTGAGAAGAAGGCAACGACGAAGGTGCTGGCAGAGACTGATGCAATGGATCATTGTCTGAAACTTTATCTCTAAGGTTCTCAAAACACGACCACTGGGGTAGCTGATCCGTTATGAAGGAGGAGAGATAGAAATAAGCCAACAGTTGTGAAAAAGGTAAGGGTGGCTACACCAATTGTGGGGTACCCTAGGTTGGTGAGGTACCCAAAGGGATGAGGCAGGTCCTTTGGTGTCAAAGGGGAAGGTTTCGATGATTAAGGACAATTCGAATTCAGAGGAGGAAAAAAGGATGAGATTGATGTGGGTGAATTAGTTAAATTTCAAACTCAGAATCAGACTAAGAAAGTTGTTATGAAACCTAAGGATCATGGGTGGAGACAACATGGTAGAATCCTTTGTTACGGTTGGAATATCCCTATTATTATGGCGGATAATTTAGAATGGATTTGTGGCAAGTTGTGTGTCAAAGAGGCCTTAATCAGCACAATGGGCCAGCAAACATACACTTGGTACTATCAGACTTGTCACTCTATGTCTTTCTCCTACTTGACCACAAAAACAAAGAAGAAGGAAATTTGAGAGAATTGGGACCAAACCCTAACCAACTTGACGGTCTAGACTCCTCGCTATGACCGATAACAGAGATCTCCCACACCTTGTGTGCACTAATTGATGAGTCTAATATTTTCTATTACTGATACTTTTATTGAGATATGGATAAAATTGTGTGAAAGAAGCGATGATGAAGTGATTTTACAATCTACAGATTTGATTGTGCATAAAGGCAATTTCAATTGATCACGAAGCTAAGAGGCAAGAACAAGACAGAGAGCTCAAGACAAAGGACAAAATTCAAATCTCGTTAGGACAAATCAACGAATAGTTGGCGGGCACGCAACAACCAAAGACAACATCAGTTCAACCGACCCAACCTCAGTCCAGGTCAAAACTGAAAAATCAAATCCCAAATCTATAAGCAAATCCCAACCAAGTTCAAGATCCAATCCCAAATCTTAACCACAAATACACAGCTGCAGAGTTGGCCGAGTCCAGATAACTGAAAAAGGAAGAAATCTGAAGAGAAAATTAAAATCCCAACTAAAATTCAGCCAAGTGAACTAACATGATGTATGGATAAGAGTGGCAGCAAGTTATAAAAAAGCAGTAATGCTCGCAGAAAGGGGAGAGCTGATTTTGGAGATCGTCTCTATGAATTTCTGCTGAGAAGAAAAGACTAAGGACGCAGAGGAGAAGAAGTCACACATGGAGTCATCAGGCTATATTTTTCTCTTTTTATTCTCATCTTTATAACGACTTGGCTATATTTTAATAAAGATGAAGATTTTATTTAACATGGCAGCTAAATTTATATTCTTGAGTTTTGATGATATCTTTATGAAGTGGCTATACTTAATAAATAGATCTATACACTTTTATTTTACTATGTGTTTGATTTAGATTCAAGATAGACTATACCTCTAGGATTTATTCAGGAGATAGTTTATATTTGAGACTAAGTTTTTGTATCAATTTTATCTATTATTTTATTATCATCGAGATACTTTATACCTATTAAATATTTTTGGAGTATGACGAGTAGATAGGGTATGCCTAGATGAATAAAGTAATCTGCATGATTTAAAATTTTAAGCCACGGAACTTAGATTGACTTTAAACTCAAGTCGTTTTAAAATTGTGATCTTTACAAAGGTTGAATACTTAGATTAATCTAGGGTGAAACATAATCTACTTAATAAAAAGAAAATATAAAAAAGATTTTCTTTCATCATCTTTAATTTAGAATTTCAACACAAATTGCTGCCTTACTCGCTTTAGTAATTTAGATTCAATTATGAATTTGCATAGGTTTGCAGATTTAACGATAACTGTTTTCAACCGATCAAATTTTGGCACCGTTACCGAGGAGAATTTTATTTTTTTCTCCATTAAAGATAAAAACTATTTTTTTTCATTTTCTTTCTCAGGTACAACAGGAGCAAGGGAGAGCTACTGGGGGAGAAAAAGTAAGGATCCACTTGATGGCTTCACTTGGAGTTCCTGACTTTCACATATATGGTCAGATCCTTCCTCTCTTTTGTTATTTTTTCTTTTCTTTCATTAATTAAAAAAATATTATCACTACTTATACCAAATTAAAAATGGCATTTCAAGAGTAAAAACTAATCTTCCTTAGGGCATGCATCATTTAGTTTGAATTTAAGAATTTTTTATAGTACTGACTTTTGCAGGGTTGCCATTACTGTCAAAAAAACTTTTTTGCACAATTTCATGCATTAGTTAAGGACAAACAGTTGACTTGTTGCATTTGATTTGTTACATAATTAACACATTTTAAGGACATGCCCTAAACGACATAAGATGGAGATTCATCACCCTTTCTTGCCTCAAATCACCCACCTAATGGCATTGATCTAAGCCTTTTAAATAAAATTCAGACGTTGGCCCCTAAGGATTTTCGAGCTCAATTAGGTGAACTCATTGTAGGAAAACTCCAGTGAGCACTTGCAAGCTTGCAAGAGAGGACTTTCTTACTTAGAAAAGGTGACTTATCTATTATGGCGATGCTTGACCTGGAGGAAAGACCGAGGAGCTTTCTTGTCTAGAAAGGGTGGCTGAAAATAGTAAGTACCCAACCTGGAGGAAGAACCAAATCGCTTGTTTGACAGGCTTAATCAGTAAGCCTACAGTCAGTTCAAACCACTTAGGAGTTGTCTAGTTGTGTATAAGATTAACTTTAGTTCTTAAAAATTGATTATTGATTGCTAATTTTTGTGGAGAAAAAAATGTTGATTGTTTGTGGTTGTGGCCTGAAAAGTCCTGATTTTGAAGAGTAGGGATGTGCCAAATTTTTTTGATCAATTTGATATTTTTGAATAGGAAAATTGATCAGTTTCTATTTCTTGAGCAACCATATGTACCTTGCATTCGAGAACCATGACCCATATGCCACTGTCCAAGACATTCTATCTTAGAGTATCCACGTGCATATCAATACTCTGAATTTGTTCAAAATCATGTAAACACAACACAATCTTATGCTCAAACAAATAATGATCATGTCGCTAACACTTACAATCATAAGTGGTGGAATCATTCAAATTTTTCATGGCATGCACCGAACCAGAGTGTTCTATCCACTCTATATTTTAGCGAATATGAGTCTGTTTATGAGCATGTTTATCAACCTGTTTATGAGCATGATTTTCATGCCCCCACCTAGGATTTCCAACAACCTGACATGCTTTACCAATTTTTACAGCCCACGTGAACATCTTAATTTGAAGAAAAAGTCTTGTCTATGCTTCAAAATATTCAAATCTTAATGACAAGCATTCAAACCACCATGGATCAATCACAAGCTCAATTTGAGCAATCGCATGCTGAGTTAGAATCTCAAATAGAACTAACAGATGCACTCATTTCAAAGTTCAATCAAGAGATGAACAACACAATATTATTACGGAACATATAGGAATTGGGAATCAATTTGAAATCTGGATTGAGGATGATGAAACAGAAAAAAGATCAGGATCAAGTAGACAATTTAGAAGACAACATTTCTTTACAGTCTACCTCTAGGCAGTAAAATCAGGATGAATATGTTCCTCCTTCTGAATCTTTTATAGGATGGCCATTTGAGACTACCATTGAGGTATCTTGTGTACCATGTGTTTGTTTACCCTAGTATTTAGATCAGCCCTCCTTTTACAACGGAGACAAGATTATGATGGGTCCACTTTTAGGAACATTTAAGCAGAAAAAATTAACACTTTACACCTAGATGTTCTAAAATAAACACCTGCCTATGTCACGTTGTTCATAGACCTTCGCACTCCACGTCATAAAGTTTGGACACACATTTTTGTATTCTTGAATGCACCATAATTCGACTTTATGGACCACAAAAGAAAATGATTAAATATTCTGATCCAACATAAGAAGGTGATTCCTAGAGGTTGAGTATCTAGGATGTCTGGCAAAAAACATTAAACTTAACGCTTGTTGGGAGATAACTCAATTTTGTTGAGTCTTTTGTAGTATTGATCTAACATGTGTGTCATTGCGAGTTCACATATGTGTTCATTTTAGTTTTAGGGGAACATCTCAACACATCTTTTCATTTGTGCTGCAAATCTGATGTACTCAATTCACTTTCTTTGCCTTTGTTTTTATTATAATATTGAGGAAAATATTTGATTTAAGTTTGGGAGAGTGGGTAGAATTTAAAATTGTTGAAATGAAGTCAAAATGTGTCAATTTGTAGATTAATTCTATGTTTTAAATATGACCTTGCGCAAATCGAGTATAAACTAAAAAAACATGGATGAATATTTATGAATTGAAGAAATAAAGTATAACCGGCAAAGTATGAAATTTAAATAAGAGTTCTTTCTGATTAATGGACACTTGGACCCAATTTTTTTTGCTTCACTATTTATAGTTAGAGAGATTGTTTTTAATTTTTTCTTGACAATATGTGACTTTAAAAGATTTGTGCGATTAATTGCTTTTGATAAAGAGGCTATAAGATGAAAAATACAAAGTTCTAATTATATATATATATATATGTATATATATTTGAGTTCAAGACCATAAGGGAGCAAATGCGTGTGAATATTCTCTTATTTTCACCCCCGTCAAGTGTCATCCTGAGATTAAAAGTCCTCATGGTTTCAATATAAGTGAACATCTTGACCTCTAATATTAGAAACATCGTTGGTTAAAAGTCTGGATGGTTCCAATGGGAGTTACTGATTCAGAAAAGTATGATACTTTAAATCGAATAATAATAGAACAATGTCTGAATTAAAGTAGCCTCCGAGTCAATATACAATTTAATTAAACAATGATACTGAATAACCTGTTATAGGATTGAGTTGATTAAAATCTCTTAATTATATGATGTTCATAAAATAATTGAGTTAAAGTATCATAGTCAGAAGATTTAATTTTACTTTAAATTTTCTGAAAACTGAGAATACCGAAGTTCTAAAAATTCATGCTATTTCTCTTGAGTGATTCTATATTTTATACTAATATTTATGTGGGATAATATAACTCAAAAACGATTTAATTTGCAAATTGAATAAATGACACAATCTAATGTTTGTGGGTAGCATCACTACAAACTCTCACAAGACTATAACTCGTCCTACAGGGTAAGATGGATGTTTCAAGGCTTGTTGAATATGCTCAATGTAATAATCTTTTCTACAAAAGTGACAGTTTTATTTAAAAATAATAATAATAAAGAGAGTTTTCAAAAGTTTGCTTGACATGCAAAGAGTAAGTTTAGGGGTATTTGAAGAGTCTAATATTTTCTATTATTTGATACTTTTATTGAGGTATGTTATGGATAAAATTGTATGAAAGAAGCAACGATGAAGTAATTTTATAATCTACCAAATTTAATTGTGTGCAAAGGCAATTTCAATTGATCAAGAAGCTAAGGGGCAAAAACAGAACAGAGTAGCTCAAGACAAGAGACAAAGTTCAGAATCTCATTGAGACGAACAAACGAATAGTTGGCGGGCACACAACAACCAAAGACAACATCAGTTCAACCGACCTAACCTCAATCCAGGTCAAAACTGAAAATCAAATTCCAAATCTATAAACAAACCCCAACCAATTTCAATTCAAGATCAAATCCTAAATCCATAAGCAAATCTCAAACAATTTCAGTTCAAAATCAAATCCCAAATTCATAAGCAAATCCGAACAAATTTCAGTTCAAGATCAAATCCCAAAACTTAGCCACGAACACAAAGCTACAGAGTTGGCCAAGTTCAAATAACTGAAAAGGGAAGAAGATCCGAAGAGATAAAATCTAAATCCCAACTGAAATTCAGCCGACTGAATAAACTTGGTGTATGGATAAGAGTGGTAACAAGGTATAAAAGTAGTAATGCTCGCAAAGAGGGGAGAGTTGATTTAAGAGTTTGTCTCTGCGAATTTCTGCTGAGAAGAAGAGGCTAATACTGTAGAGGAGAAAAAAAAGTCGCACATGGAGTCATCAGGCTATATCTTTCTCTCCTTTTGTATTCTCTTCTTTGTAACGACTTGACTATATTTTAATAAAGATGAAAATTTTCTTTAACATGAGCAACTAAATTTATATTATTGAGTTTTGATAATATCTTTTAAAGTGGCTATGCTTAATGAATAGATTTATGCACTTTTATTTCATTATGCGTTTGATTTAGATCCAAGATAGATTATGCCTCTAGGATTTATTCAAGAGTTAATTTATACTTGAGATTAAGTTTTCGCATCAATTTTATCTATTGCTTTATAATCATCGAGATATTTTATGCCTATTAATATTTTTGGAGTATGACTAGTAGATAGGATATGCCTAGATGAATAAAGTAATTTGCATGATTTAGAATTTCAAGTCACAGAACTTAGATTGACTTTAAACTCAAGAATTGTTTAAAAATTGCGATCTCTTCACGGGTTGAATATTTGCTTAAATTGATCTAAACATGTTTACTTAATAAAAAGAAAATATAAAAAAAGATATTCTTCCATCATTTTTAATTTAGAATTTTAACACAAATCTCCCCGTGAATTCGACTTGGTCTTGTTGTTTTACTCGTTTTAATAGTTTAGATTCAATTGTGAATTTGTATTAATTTGCAGATTTAACGATAATTGTTTTCAACCAATCACTAATGTACTATAATGATGATGGAATAATCTTTCCCTCCTCAATCACGACCTGCATCACCGCCACTCGAAAATAACCTTTGTCATTGCCACCCTTTCCACCAACGTCAGCTTGCCTAGAAGCCTCACTGCTTCTGAGAGAGATGAAATTCCAGTACAAAGAGGGAAGACCAAAAAGTCTCAGCCAAACCTTAGGACCATATACCCATAGATCTATCACCCCTACCGCCCAAGCGACTCTAGCAGCTTCATAAAGTATATGGTAGTCAAAAGCATATTGATTTTGAAGGGTTTGATCTCTCATTCCTCCTCTAGCCAAATATGTCTGGTCTTCCTAATTGCCATTGTTGGAGCACTTCCTTCCACCACCTAGATCACCGCATTTTTTTTACCGAGTTCCAAGTACTCTTTAAGCATATGACTAGTAAAGAAGACAACAACGTTGGGCTTCCTTGAGATCGCTTGACTTTGCTTCACCATTAGTGATTTTGATTGTTTTGTTTATGAGGGGAAGAAAACAATGGCTTTGTATGTGGTTTTTGTTATCACAGTTATAACAAACAGTAAAGGCTTTACAAAATCTGCCATTACGGTCTTTTGTGCACAACAAAGGCATCGATCCCATGAGAAAACGTGAAAATACAAAAGGTAGATTGTCTTTTTGTCTTTTAGGCACATAATTATAGTCCACCCCTCCTCTTCTATCTTGTCAAAGTCACGATCACCATTACTCATAGAGTCGTGCATGCCTTCCCTCTGCTGGCACGAGAGAGCATACCAACCGCCACCTCGGAATACTCTACCCCACGTTTTCGATGCATACCTCTGAGTGAGCCGCAAACTCCCTCTGTTGTCGTGACCCCAAATTGCTTTCGTAAGAACAACATGAGAGAGTGGTTTGATCATTTACTCCCAGCATAAACCATTATTAATTATTTTGAAGAAACCTATGCTAAATTGTGAGGGATGCAATTAATTTCAATCATCAATTAACTCTGAATTTTGAGTATCAAATAACCTTATTTATAGATAATGAACATAAAGTTTTATTTCAACTAAAATTCCCCATAAATTTAAATCCTAAAAAAGATAATAAAATTCTAATGAGACTAAAACTCTAGACCATGAAAATTTCTAACCAAAGACAAAGACACAAATAAAATAAATCCCAAACAATGGTTGACACTAATAAATCCTTATCCAGATGAAACTCCTAAATAATTCGTATTTTAACGATATAGATAAATTTCTCCTATACATCAAATACTTTTAGATAGCTCCAAGAAAGCTTTGGAATCTTCAATAGATCATCTCGTGCAATTGGCTCTGCATCTTTCTCAGATGGCAATGGCAATGGGCACTTGTCGATTAGGGAAGTGAGCTCTTATTCCGATTTGTTTATTAAATGTTATCAATATGAATAGCTTCACCACTTCTCATAAAATTGCAATACTTCCTTGCTTGTATGGATGGAGAAAATCAAGCTAAAAAATAAATTAACAAAAACCATACATTAATTAGTTTCTTTATTTGCATTTGACAATATAGGCACAAACCAACGGTTTAATGCTTTCCACTATATTTAAAGCCTCAAACAACATAGGAGGCAAACACTCACCAATTTGGCAGAATTAATGGACTTCAACCCCTATGGAATGTCATGCGCTTAATTGTGCATGTAAGAATGAAAAAAGGAAAGTAGGAGTTGGTAGCCATTAGACGGACTATCAGATTAACTTATGAAAAGCAGCTAGGGGTAGAAAACAGGTTGCATAGGCATAGCACTAGTGAATATCTTTCCTTAAGATGGACAACAGGGTAACCCCAAAGCACTTCACGAAAAAACAGATTCTGACATCCAAAGACAGTAAAGACAAACCTGAAACACTGCCCCACCATTAGATTCTGCCTGAATGTTTAGCGAGCGCAATAAAGATAAGATAGATATTTCATCTTCACCACGATCAAGAATATCTCCAAGTTGAACCAACACCTGCATAAATGACAAGTTACTAACTCCATGCTTCCAAATTGGTTTTCGAAACAGAATACCACAGAAGTCATTTAAATAAAATACTTTTCCTCCTTAGTGCAACATCAAGAGTGGTTTCAGCGTACTCACAATAAACTTCTTGCACAAAACGAGTTCATGTCGTAATATAAAGGGAAGTGTATCAAAAGAAGCATGAGGTGAAGATGAAGAAAAATAGAGGATATAGAATGAACACATTCTCCCACAAAAGAGAATCATTTTGTTAACTACATGGCCTTAAGCTATGATATCCAGAATTAGTTTTCTGATTTTTCTCTGTAGGAGGAGCTTTCTTTCATGTTCAATTCTTAATGAAGATGCTAAGTACAAAGTTTTAAAATATTTCACCATCATGAATTCGAGAGGTATCATATAGACGGTACTGTAGTATGGGAGGTACATCTTGGGTGTGCATATAGAAGGTCAAAACATAATTTTGCATTCACCTTCCATTCTCCTCAAATTTTAGAAACAAGATTAAATATGAAGGTAGGAAGACCTATGATTAGGGCTGCTAACCGGTCCGTTCAGTTTCAGATTTTTTATATCTATAACCGGACCCGTGTATACATCAGGTCCAAAATTTTGACCAAATCCATCCACGAGGTATCGGATCTGGTCGGGTCCAGGTTGGGGTCAGGTTCTTAATGCCCATCGGGTTTTCTGGCAGAGGGGTTTATAAAAGATAAAATTGTACCATTGGGTTTGGAAGATTTGGTTCTAAGTCAGTTTTTTGATCGCGTATTACAAGAGATAAATATGATTATGCACAAAGACCAAGGGGTCTATGTTAAAGAGCCTAAACATATTGTTTATATGTAGAAGTAAAATTGAAGTGTTTGTATGAAAAATTATAAAGCTGGAAAATAAACTCTCTCAATATAAAATCTAGAAATTATATTTTTTACTTATTTATAAGTTTAGGGTATGGTCGGGTCCAGGTCGTGGTCAGTTCTTTTAAATCCATACCCTACCCATTACAGTTTTGGGTTAAGTACAGGTCAGGATCAGGACCGGTTTTGTTTAGCCATACTTGACCCAAAAATTTTATTAATGTAAAAATTTCAATCCATATCGTATCAATAAATATTCCAGACCGGTTTTGGATCGGTTCAATCCGGTTCGGGATCGGATCGAGACCGGGTAATGGGGTAAAATTCTCAGCCCTATCTATGATAG
Source organism: Agave tequilana (assembly GCA_038442645.1). Lineage (NCBI taxonomy): Eukaryota > Viridiplantae > Streptophyta > Magnoliopsida > Asparagales > Asparagaceae > Agave > Agave tequilana. The sequence continues at coordinate 24,550 of JAVJIF010001680.1, forward strand.
AATTACATAAATGGATTTAGAAAATTGATCCTCAAAAATTACTTTGTCAAATACAGACTTTGCATTACCAGCTGTAGTTTTTATGCAATGCAATTTTGTGTAAAGTTCTATACTTACTACTTTGTTCATGTATTTAATTTGTTATCGAATTGTTAACCACATTCTTTGTTCTCAATTATCCATTTGTACAATTGCCCTAGTGTATGCTCTACGCTTCTGACAAGTGCTTCCAAGTTATTGCTGCAACTATCAAACCTCTAAACATTGGACTACATTAACATGGAAATTAGATTACTTTTCCAAGCAATTGCAGCTTTCTAGAAATTCTCTGATAAGCAATAGATCTGAATCTCATGCACAGTCCTGGGAAAAGGTAAAAGGGCGGACATGACTCTAAAATTAACCTAAAGAAATTAAATATGGCTTTACCGTTTCTCCGCCAATCCACAAATCTTGACCATCTGAGCTCAACACCCCTGCTATTTCTAGTGCAGATCTTGTTTGTGAGAGGTCCCCATGCAGATCACCAACTGCCATTCACATATCACTAGGATGAAATTCAGATGTGGCATTTCAAGTTCAATATAAGAAACAGATTAGAAATTTAGAAGAGGAACTAGAAGTGTTGGTAGAGTAACTACTTTTGTTTCAAGTGCTAACAAGTTAAAGGCCATCTGAGAAAAATGTTTACAGGAAATTTTCTCTCCAAGACGGGACAGGGGAGATGTGGGAGTTATCCACTTCATCATTCACAAGACAGGAAGAAAATAGATTGGTAACATACTAGAAAATGATGAGAAAAATGGTTATGCATGTGGCGTCCTTTGTTTTCTGTACATCATAGGGTCTGTGAATGATATAGCATGGCTTCCAAGTGTAGTGATCACTTTCTGACCTGGCCGATATCCTAGTCGACTAACTATAGTTTCTAACTGTTATTCAGTTTTGATTTTCTGGTATTTTCTCTAATATTTTGATTTTCAAATTTGAGTTAATAACTTTCCTAACTGACCATTAATTTCACCTATAAATAGGGATGTTGTTCTTGGATGTAATCACCAATTCAAATCATAAGTTTTCTATCCAAAACTCTGTCCAAAAAAATTCTATTTTTCAGAAAACCAGTTTCTACTTTTCGTTCTGCACACAATTCCAATTCTTTTGTGAGAATTCTGAGAGTTCTCCTATAAGATACCTTATTCACAATCACGTACAAGTTTCAAGACTTATAAGATACATTATAATCAATCAACGAGAGTGTCTTCTTGGTGTAAAGAAGAGTTGTACAAATTTGACAAAGGGTGTTTTGTCAAATAATATACAAGTGTTGATTTTGGGGTGTATCAAAATTAGGATAAGAAAAATCTCAAACGAGTTGTTTGGAGACTGGACGTAGGTCACAAGGACCAAACCAGGATAAAATCTCTCGTGTTTGTGCTTGCATTTTCTGAGATTTATTCTGCGCATTTACTTTCCTGGAAGTAGTTTATTTTTTATTAAAAATTTATAAACACTATTCACCCCCTCTAATGTTTGTGTTGCCTTGTTTATAGATCCTACACTTTTCTGGGCGTTGCTTGGGTGCCATAGGTCACAATTGTGATCTCAAGGAGATGAAAAATCAAACAGGAAAAGAGAATTTTTTTTCTCAAAAAAATCTTGAAAACTCTAGAGAAGATGAACTCTTAAGAGTGCAGCCCTTGGGCTTTTATAGACAACCGTGTCTAGCTTCGCCTCCTAAAAAGGAACGCAACTGTCACTTCAAGAAATTGAAATGACAGTTTGGAGGGTAAAAACCCTAAACAACGAAGCTATTTAGCTTAGCGCAGGTAAATCATTGTTAGCTTCACATGAAACTTTATTTTAGCTCCGCTGTGAGCTCATCTTTAGCTTCACATGAAGCTTTATTCTAGCTCCGCTGCGAGCTCACTTTTAGCTTCGCCTGAAGTTCCATCATAGCTCCGCTGAGAGCTCCTTTGCTAGCTTCGTGAGAAGCTCTCTACGTGGAGTTCGTAGGACAACCAATCTGGCTACCTAGTTCAATGTGCATTTGCACTCAATCCAATGATTTTTTCTGGCCCAAGCAATGTCAAAATTTAGGTCAAGGGCTTCAACTACAAAGTATTTCGAAATCTATATTTATCCATTACATATTCACGAAAACTTTTAAGGAAGTTTTATTGATATGCTCAGGGTAGCTCTGCAACCGGCCCGAACGATGTCTTAACTTGTCGACACTTCCAAAAGACAAGTCGCAGACATGCTGAAAACTTGTCCATCCCTGATGGACAAATCAATGATTTGGACTCCACTGATCCAGTGAAGAAGACAGTGAAGCAAGATTGCCTTCTGAAGAAGCTCATAATGCTTAGCGTGCTCAATGCTTAGCTTCGCTCAAGCCCAAAATGGGCTAACTTCGCCTAAGAAGCTAACTCAAGCTCTATTTGTGAGCTTCTTTTAGCTTCACTGCAAGCTCAGTTTTAGCTTCGCTGCAAGCTCAGTTTTTAGTTCGCACGAACCTCCTTGAAGCTCCACTGTAGACTCATTTTCTAGCTTCGCGCGAAGTTTAGCTCCGTTAAGAACTCTTTTCGTCATTTTAACCATTTTAAATTCCAGCACGAGATTAATGTGATTGACATCACTTTTTGGGCAGTTAATTGCCATGATCTCATTACTCCTCATTAGTTGAAGAAGATCAAGGGAAAATCCCGCATTAAGTGGAGCAAATCAAGGAATTTGTGTAACAGCCCTAAACCAGCTGGCTAATTAGCCTTGCAGGTGAGCTTTTAGCTGCACAAAAGCTGTGTTTAGCTTCGCAGCGAAGCTATTTGAGCTTTAGATGTGAAGTTAGACTGATTGATTCAGTCTTACTAAATTTTAGGGGCAGTTACACCCTTACAGAGCCTATAAAGAGATTATTTTATGAATGAGCTCGGGGCGAGGGCGAGGCAGAGGATTCAGGGAGATTTTTGGCTGGCTAATTTTTAGAGGTTGAAATTTTTCAAGAGATCAATCTCTATCTTTCAAGCTTCTTCAGAGAATTCTATTTCTCTTTCAGGGTGCTAATACCCTAGATCTTTTATTCTCAAAAAATTTCAGAACCAGGCGAGAAAAAATTTCAAACAGTAGACTTGAAGACTCGGTTGCTCGCATCGTCAACGGGACAAAGTGGTCGTGCGCTGACTAGACTTTCATCGGCACACTTTTCCAGAAACTCTAAGAAGAGAGTTCTTGTAATTTTTTTCTTTTTATTACTTGTAATTTCTCTTCGAACTTTTGTAAGTTTTCCCCCAATTCATTTATATGGAAAACATAAACCAATGACGTAACTTCAAAGTTTTGGTGTAGTGGCAAGGACCAACCAAGTTCAATTTCAACTAGGCACATATTTAAAGCAGATTAGTGTGTGCGTGTGCACATGCCCATGTCCGTCCGTGCGCGCATGTGTACATATGTATGTGTGTGTGTTTTATATATATCGTTGCAAAGGCCTGATTACAATCTGCAAAAGGGCTCTCACCCAGCATTAAAGTGTTAAGAGTTTAAAAATATATCTCTCAAACCTTACCATACTCCATATTTTTGGTGCAGCGAAAGGACATTAAGATATACTCCTCACATGCTAACACCTTTCAGAAGTAACTTGAGTACCGAAAAAACCAAATCCTTCTCAATGGGATTCAATATCACTTTTGAGCATGGTGCCCGGCATAAGGAGCTTTAAGGCATTGATAATGGGCTGAAACTTGTTTCAACACAACAGCTAAACCTTTAGGCATTTGCCCATGGTTAATTCCTCATTCTTCCGCATTCTAACGTCCAGACTAACTATCAAAGAGTACCACCATTAAGATTGGCTGCTCAACCAGATGCAAGACACAGATCCAACATGCAATCCTTATTGGGAATACTATGCCCCATCCTCTACAATCCGCTTCTGCAGTATGTATTAGATGTATACAAACACAATGGATGCACAGAAAAATGTGACAAGAAATAAGTGTGCAACAATCTTTTAAAAATAAATTTTCAGAGGTGAATAGATAAATTTTGTTATCTACAGGAACCATGCACTTATCCTCCGTCAAGCCCCTACGCCAAAATGACAAAAGACACCTGATTCAACCAATTTAGACAGATAGTGCCATGTAAAGATGATCATGGTTGTTCAAGTAAATCCAGAAGATACCTTCAAAAAGGAAATGCATAATTGTTATCTTTCTCTTTTTCCCCCTTGTTTCGTTGCCTCTAGTTGAGGATTTATCTTTCTTTTGATTATCTTCATGATTTTTTCGCATGAGGCTAAACTCTGTGACAAAAAACCTAAGTTTCTCTTCAGATTGTCTCTCTCACCCATTCAAGCATACAAGTGATAGACGCAAGAACTATGGGATGTGTTTAACGGTTTAATCCCCATTTAAAGCTTTAATTAGCACTAATACTATCTTACTAATAATTCCATAAAAAATTAATCTATCCATTAAAGTAAAATCAACATCATATCTAAGATATTCATCCAACTCAATGAAACAGGACTTGGGTATCATGCACAGAGACTAAAATCAGCCCAAATTGCCATCTGGGTGTGCTAGTATCAAGCATCAAACACCAAAATAAACAGTACAAACGAGACTATTGAAGACCTCACCAGCAACAATCCGGCGGCCTGGTGCAGAAACAAAAGTTGGGGGATTGCCTGTGACAGTAATTGGCTTCAGCCCGCCATTGGAATGAGAGGGTTCTGAGGGCTTGCGAGCGTGAGAAGAAGAAGGGGGAATGGGTAAAGAGCAGCCAGAGAGAGAAGCCATCATTTTTTTTTTCTTTTTTTTCCAACAGCTATTTAGAGTTCTCCGATCTTTTAAAAGATTCTTGGCATTTATTGTGTCTTATACTTTGAATTTTGTTGTGGTGGAGCGCAGTGAGTTGTTAATGGCCAAGTGTTTGAGATGAGGAGTCCCGCGGCGCTTACCACCCGATGAACTTACCCTTTTTTGTTCTTTTCTTTCCACAGAGGGCTAAAATTCATAAAATTATCAGGAACTTTCAGTATTTTTCGAAAAATTATCATGAATTTTCGAATTTGTAAGAAACTATCACAAATATTTTTTTTCAATTTTTTTAAAAAAATACCGTACATCAGCCCCATGTTAAGAAAAAAAGTACACACATAACCTTTTAGTACCCAAAATACCCTACACTCTCCAACTCAAATAAAAAAAGGAAAGAGAAAAAAAAATACTTGCCCCAGCCCCTCACATCTGTCGCCCCCTTCCCCTGCCCTTTCCTCCACCTTCCCCAACCGTCATCGCCCCCGCGTCCAACCCCTTCGCCACCCCTAATCTCCACCCCTCCGCCTCCCCAGCCCCCACCACCCAACTTTTGTCCGTACCACCCCAACCACCTCCAGCCCCTGCCGACCAACCTGTCTCCGTCATCTTCCTTCTGTTTCTTCTCCCCCTCTTAATTTTGTGTGTTGTGGATGAGAAATAAATTGGCCTTTTTCTTTCTATTGTTAACCGTCCTATGTTATTTTATTGAAACTTTTAAAGTTTGAGGTATTCTCTCGTAATTTTGAAAGTTCGTGATATTTTCTAGAAAAAACACTGAAGTTGATGTTATTTCGATGAATTTTAGCCTCAGAAACTGGACCGAAGTGAATGTTTGGTCGGAAAAGTGGGTCGATGTAAAGTTTCTTTAAGTGGCTAAAAAGTTACAACGGAACGATTCCGATTACAAAAGAGGGGAGAAGAACTAGTTCTCCCCTTTGTTTAAGATTGGGTTCTTCGTGTGGCGATGGAGAGTGATTCTTATTCTCCGTTGACCGGTGATCGGCAAGAAGCAAGTACTAAAATAAGAGAAGGAAGTGTGGGTTGATGTTACTGCTTTTGCGATTCTTCCGAAGTAGCGAAGTGGTTATACGGGTCGTATCACAAGGAGGGAGAGCGATGGAAGCTTGATGCGGCTTCAAAGTTCAAGAAGAAAGAAAGTTCTTGTTGAAATCACCTAGAGGGGGGGTGAATAGGTGATAATGCTAATCTAATGAACTAAATGCGGAATTTAAAAACTAATTGCAATTACACTTAATGCAACCAATAAGTGATGCACACACAACCAAGCCAAGCATATAAATATGAATGATCAATATGAAATAATGCAAGGCACAATACAAAGAGAGAGAGAAAGACTAAGAGTCAATGGATCAAGCACAAACAACAAGATTTGTTTCGAGATTCGAGCACCCAGCTCTACATCCCCGCCTTCACCCAGAAGGATTTCGAATCCACTAGCTTGTCCACAAAGGACTCCCACACAGGGAACCTCCACCGAGGATTTTGGGGCAATACAATAAATAGGAGTACCCAACTCCTCTCTTTACAACCACAACCTCTCACTAGAGGCAAAGCACCAAGCCAACCAAAACAATCACCTCACAACTTGAGGGATAAGCACAAAGCTACATAAGGATCACCTCACAACTAGAGGGATGCAACCCACTTGCACAACCTCCTCAACACTTTGAGGGAAATGCACAAAGCCAAACAAAAATAGGGTTTACAACTTGGTGATCAAAAGATCACAAAACAATCTCTTTTTCCCACAAACACAAAGACCCTGTAGATAGGATAGAATGAAGCTCAAGTGTGAAAAATAAAGTGTTTAAAACAAAGAAAAATCACTTGGAAAATCTCCACAAAGATATAGAATGATTAGATCAAAACAAATTCCCAAAAGACTATTTTTCTTTGAAATAATGAAACACTTTTAAAAACAGTAAAGATTGATCTTTTTGGCACAAAGAAACTCTTTTCAAACTTGTATAAACACTAGAGAGAGCTCAGAAATTTTAGCTCAAAAATTCTTAGAGAAAACCTCTCTCAAATGGGGTTTTTATAGCCTCTTTTCAAAACTAGCCGTTGGCAGCAAATAAGTCCAGTTTTGACCTTCAGGTCGACTGGCTGGTCGACCGGCCAACGGTCGAATTTTGACCGTTTGTTGCTACCGGTCGATCGCCCGGTCGACCTGGCCCTGAACCAGAGAGCAACGGCTCTCTGGCAGGTCGACCGCCCGGTCGACCGGAGCAACCCGAGAGTGGGTTGCTTTCAGCCGGTCGACCGCTCGGTCGACCGGCTTAATAGGCAGGCCAGCGTGCACGTTTTGTGCACGTCGGTCGACCGGTCCGGTCGACCGACTCTGGGTCCGGTCGACCGCCAGAGCCTAGCAGGCTATATTATGGGATAGAAAACATAGGTTTTTAATGGCTTAAAAATTCTCATAAAATCTCTAAAATTCCACAAAAATAGTTTTATCATTATACCTTGAAATACAAACTTGTGTTAAAAATTTCAACACAAATCTCAAACATTTTGAACCATTTTTGTGTTAAGAAAATATTGCCGAAAACCAAAACCTGTATTTTTCCAAACTTGAATTTTCCAAATGAACATCCGATTTTTTCAAAACTTATCCAAATACAAATACATGATATTTAAATACTTTGAAGCATGATGCATATGGATAGAAATCCAATATACAAGAAACATATACATATCATAGTTTTTGACTTTATTTCCAAAAATATGTTTTGTTAAAACACAAAACCTAAAACACATGAATAGGTATATCAAATTAAGTTTGTCTAGGATATGAAGCATACATGTATATAGAACATGTCTAATATACATAAACACATGTAAACTTGTTTTGATACTTATCTATTCATGAAAATCAAGATCGGTCAAACCAATCAAACCGAAAACCAAAATCAAAACATAAAACGTTTGTGTATTATGAACTTGAGCATATCATACTATTCTAATCTTTATAAATGGATCTAAACACAAAACTAAATTAGGTACCGAGGTCTTCTTGTAAAGCGTCTCTCCAAGCCGACTCGATCTAAAACTCCGTGATCCATCGAGCTAGACTCCAACGAGTGCTATGTAAGATCTTGATGCTCGGGCTCTGAAATCACCATGTGAAAGCTTCCAAACCATCTTGTGAAGCTAATCACCTACTAATATCTTGAATAAAGATCTGAAACTAAAATCACAAGATTATTAGTACACATAACTACATGAGTTAATCATCATTAAAATTAGAGTGGAAGGCCTTTGGGCCAACAGTCTCCCCCTTTTTGATGATGACAAAACTCATGGAGTTATATATGCATGGATTAAAGTTAAGCTTCAAAGAAGCTCCCCCTTAACTCATGCATAGAAGAAAACAACAAATATATGCAATGAATATAAAACATGAGAATGCATAGATATGCATAAAACTATGAAATGCATATAAACAGGCTCTTGATACCAATGGATATGCATAAAACAATAAAATGTATAAAACATGCTCTTGATACCAAATGAAAGGTAAAACAAATTATTTCTTCTTTTTCTTAATTTCATAAACATGTTCTCTTTAAAGAATGCTTTTGATACCAAAATTACATAATGCTTTTGATACCAATAAACCAAAACTTACATAATGAAAGCTTTTGATACTAAACATTACATAATGCTCTTGTTACCAATAATAAAACATGTTCTCAATATCAAACAAGAAACAAAGATCATGCATAAATCATGCATATAAACTCAAATTCTTCTCCCCTTTTTTGTTAATCATCAACAAAGGGGTAAACGATAAACTAATAAAATTATTCTTCTCCCCCTTTTTGTTCAAAACAAAGAATCAATAAAGGGTGACATCAAACAAATTAATAATACGAATATATGCGATATACATTCATGAAGAGGAAGACGCTAAGTTAACTTCCCTACATATATGCATTACATGAAGAAAGGATGACAAGCCCTAATTCACATAACACAAAATGTGCAATGCATAAGAAGAGATGTGAAGCTCCCCCTACACACGTGTATCGCATAAAGAAGAGTTGTCAAGCTCCTCAATATAAGATACACTCAACATGAATCTATATGTAGAAGAGATGTTAAGCTCCCCTTGCATATATGCAATCATATCAAAACATCTTTAACATTTCTTATTAAAACACAATTTTGAATTTTCTCAATAAAATAAATCAAATTATTTTTAAAGATACCAATTGAAAGTAAATAAGGCATTGATACCAATTGTGAGAAAATAAATAAAATCTTTATACCAATTGAAAGAAATAGATCAATAGATACCAATTGAAAGTAAACAATTGAAAACTCATTAATAGCTACATGATAGTCATTAAACATTCAAGCTTAGCATATTCAACATTTGTGCTCAACAATATAGGGATATAGTAAGCACAAATAAAACATGTATAGGTGTATGAAAAATGAGTACCAATCAAAACAGATGATACCAAATGAAAGCATACATACACAAAAACAATATATGAGTATACAAAAATGTCAATATTGATACCAATTGAAAGAATCTAATGACACCAAATTGAAATAATAATAATATCAAGTGTGTACCTCATATAACCTACCACCCATTTCATGCTCAAGTTTAAAATGATTTTCACTATAAAGCATACATGTGCATGGTCTCCCAGCCAACCGCCCTTGGAAGGTAGGGGTTTTCAAAGATAGGTTTGAAAAATATAATATGTTTGAAAACTCTACCATAACGGAGAATACCGCAACTAGTTAAATAGAAAAACTTGAAAACTAGTACGAAATCCTTCAAGCAAGGAATGAAATTATATTTCATAAAAAAAACACGTAAATCACATGGTCACTAAACACTCAAAGTCCATAAAGCCCATATCATACTCATGAAAACATAATCATGAGAAACATTTAAATGAAGTGAGTGCACAAGTGTTATGTGAATCACATAAACATGAAATTAGGCAATTAAGCTCAATATTCCTTAAATATGAAAATCATCAAAACTATTTATTCTTCAAGGCATATGTATGTTTTGACAAAACGAGAAGTATACATACATATCCCTAAACACAATTGAGTCCATAATAATGATTTGCATGAAAAGCAAATGACTCAAGGGGTATACATGTATATCTTATGGTATGGCAAAATAAACATATACATGAAGTGAAAACACATGATCATAAAATATGTCCAAAATGAGGAATACAAGTTGAAATGCATGAATCATCAAAGCTAGACTATACTAGCACATCTAATGGGTACAAATAAGCGTTCAAGCACAAATATATAAAAATTTATTTGTGGCCCACTATATGTACAAGTATAAATCCTAGTCTTAATGAAAACTAACATTTAAACATATATTCAAAATTTGAAGTATAAAACGAGACATAAATCAACCTGATAATCATAAAAATGATCATTATGTAAATCCACATACTATTAGATCTATGATATACATAATAGCTAAACAATGGTGAGAACACAATATATGGGTCCATATAAACATGGGTGATCTCAAAAGCTATACATGCATGTCAATGATCTAATAATCATGGCATTTAACATAATAAACTATAAACATCAAAACATGAAGCATCAAAACAAAATAAAAAACATAAACATACATATGGTCATTATGTATATGCATGTGCAATAGATTTAGGACATACATATTAGTTAAAAACAAAGTGAGAACACATAGATATAGATCCATATAAAACATGGGTGTCTCAAATAACTAAACATGTATATCACTAATCTAATGAACATGGCATAAGCATAATGAACAATAAAACATGACATGCTATAAATCAATAATGTGAAAGCATGTAAATAAAAACGGGAGTTAGAGATCGATACCAAAACCGATAAAGGCACCTCTCTAGTTCTCCAAACCAAGGTGGTCTTCCCACCAAACCTTCCCTTGAAAGTGATGCATCCAAATGGTCATCATGAAGCTTGGAACGCATCCACTCCAAGGTACTGCTACTCTCACGTCATGTGAGAGCCTACACCTACATCAAATACAATAGGGGTGGTCTTTGGTACCCATTTCCTTTTGGGTCCATAGGGGTTAGAACCTTTCCTAACCCAAACAAAATTAGTTTCTAAATTAACATCATGTATACGATCATAACAAAATTTAGTAAGGTGGCCCTTTCGTCCACAATGTGTACATGTGTACACATAAGCACACAAAGTGTGATGGATGTGTACGTGAGGAGCATGTGTATGCCGTGGAGGGTGTGCATGCAAAGATAGAACTTGTTTCTTTCGAACTAAGGATTCCAAGCGTGTATGATTCAAAGCACATTGGCTCAAAGTGGAGCCCAAATAATCAACACTTTTTTCAAAACATTTATATTATTTTCAATACTAGAAGATAAAGTGGAGCATGCAATAGATGTGCTTGGTGAAGCTACACTAGCATGGCAAACATGTGAGTCTATATCAATTTTTAAAGATTCATTTTTCTTTAAAACTAAATCTAATTCTTTTGTGATGAAATCAATTTCATTTTTCAAAGAATGATTATCTTTTACAATAAAATCTAATTTTGAAGAAAAATTTCATTGTTTTTCAAAACATCATCACAATCATTTTTACTTTTTAAAAATTCATTTTCCTTTAGGGCAAGGTCTAGTTGAGATTTAAGTGAGTCACGTTCACTAGCAATCTCTTCCTTCTCTTGCAAAATCAATTCAAAACTTGAACACAAATCCTTATATTCTTTTTTTAGTTCAAAATTTTTCTTTTTCAAAAGGTCATGTTTTTCCAAAATTTTTTTAAGCTTTGTAGCAAGTTCTACATTTAAGGTTTGTACTTCTAAACACCCATAGCAATAGGAACTAGAGCTATCATCTAGTTGAGATTCCGATTGTACCTCAAGGGAGTCATTCCCTTGGACCATGAGGCAACGCTCGTCGAACTTGTCTTTCCTAGATCTCCTCATCTTATCGATAATCTTTGGTAGCTCGGGAGAAGTCAAAATGCTCCAAACTACAAAAGCTGAATCATAGTGAGCAAACACATATAAAAGATCTTTATCAAGAGATGCTCTAAGTGTCTTAAGGGCTAGTGCATTGGCCTTTCTATGCTTGCTAGCATTGGCGTAGGATTCCTTAGTGGTGGCATGATAACTTTATGTCCTAGGGTTTTCAAATGACAACTCATCTTGGCCTTCCAAATATCAAGTCTTGAAATATCAAACATAGGAGGGCTATCCATGAGTGCAAACTATATGTGTGCAAATGCAAATGAAGATTAGTAAACCAAGATCTCACTCCTAGGTGGTTAAACCTAAATATCAGGAGCGTAGGCTCTGATACCAATTGAAAGAACCTAGAGGGGGGTGAATAGGTGATAATGCTAATCTAATGATCTAAATGCGGAATTTAAAAATTAATTGCAATTACACTTAATGCAACCAATAAGTGATGCACACACAACCAAGCCAAGCATATAAATATGAATGATCAATATGAAATAATGCAAGGCACAATACAAAGAGAGAGAGAGAAAGAGTAAGAGTCAATGGATCAAGCGCAAACAACAAGATTTGTTTCGAGGTTCGAGCACCCAGCTCTACATCCCCGCCTTCACCCAGAAGGATTTCGAATCTACTAGCTTGTCCACAAAGGACTCCCACACAAGGAACCTCCACCGAGGATTTTGGGGCAATACAATAACTAGGAGCACCCAACTCCTCTCTTTACAACCACAACCTCTCACTAGAGGCAAAGCACCAAGCCAAGCAAAACAATCACCTCACAACTTGAGCGATAAGCACAAAGCTACACAAGGATCACCTCACAACTAGAGGGATGCAACCCACTTGCACAACCTCCTCAACACTATGAGGGAAAGGCACAAAGCCAAGCAAAAATAGGGTTTACAACTTGGTGATCAAAAGATCACAAACCAATCTCTTTTACCCACAAACACAAAGACCCTATAGATAGGATAGAATGAAGCTCAAGTGTGGAAAATAAAGTGTTTAAAACAAAGAAAAATCACTTGGGAAATCTCCACAAAAATATAGAATGATTAGACCAAAACAAATTCCCAAAAGACTATTTTTCTTTGAAATAATGAAACACTTTTAAAAACAGTAAAGATTGATCTTTTTGGCACAAAGAAACTCTTTTCAAACTTATATAAACTCTAGAGAAAGCTCAGAAAATTTAGCTCAAAAATTCTTAGAGAAAACCTCTCTCAAATGGGGTTTTTATAGCCTCTTTTCAAAACTAGCCGTTGGCAGCAAATAAGGCCAGTTTTGACCTTCCGGTCGACCGGCCAACGGTCGAATTTTGACCGTTTGCTGCTACCGGTCGACCGCCCGGTCGACCGGGCCCTGAACCAGAGAGCAATGGCTCTCTGGCCGGTCGACCGCCCGGTCGACCGGAGAAACCCGAGAGTGGGTTGCTTTCAGTCGGTCGACCGGCTTAATGGGCAGGCCAGCGTGCATGTTTTGTGCACGTCGGTCTGGGTCCGGTCGACCGGTCTGGTCGACCGCCAGAGCCTGGCAGGCTATATTATGGGACAGAAAACATAGGTTTTTAATGGCTTAAAAATTCCCATAAAATCTCTAAAATTTCACAAAAATAGTTTTATCATTATACCTTGAAATAAAAATTTGTGTTAAAAATTTCAACACAAATCTCAAACATTTTGAACCATTTTTGTGTTAAGAAAATATTGCCGAAAACCAAAACCTGTATTTTTCCAAACTTGAATTTTCCAAATGAACATCCGATTTTTCCAAAACTTATCCACGTTTGGTGCACGTTGGTCGACCGCTGCGGTCGACCGGCTCCTGGTCCGGTAGACCGTGTGGTCGACTGCCAGAGCCTGGCAGGCAAGGTTCTGGGTCAGAAAAACTTGTTATTTTTAATTCTAAAAATTCCCATAAATCTTCTAAAAATACACAAAAATAGTTTTATCATTATACCTTGAAATACAAACTTGTGTTAAAAATTTCAACACAAATCTCAAATATTTTGAACCATTTTTGTGTTAAGAAAATATTGCCGAAAACCAAAACCTGTATTTTTCCAAACTTGAATTTTCCAAATGAACATCCGATTTTTCCAAAACTTATCCAAATATAAATACATGATATTTAAATACTTTGAAGCATGATGCATATGGATAGAAATCCAATATACAAGAATCATATACATATCATAGTTTTTGACTTTATTTCCAAAAATATGTTTTGTTAAAACACAAAACCTAAAACACATGAATAGGTATATCAAATTAAGTTTGTCTAGGATATGAAGCATACATGTATATAGAGCATGTCTAATATACATAAATACATGTAAACTTGTTTTGATACTTATCTATTCATGAAAACTAAGATAGGTTAAACCAATCAAACCGAAAACTAAAATCAAAACATAAAACGTGTGTGTATTGTGAACTTGAGCATATCATACTATTCTAATCTTTACAAATGGATCTAAACACAAAACTAAACTAGGTACCGAGGTCTTCTTGTAGAGCGCCGTCTCCAAGCCTACTCGATCCGAAACTCCGTGATCCATCGAGCTAGACTCCAACAAGTGCTATGTAAGATCTTGATGCTCGGGCTCTGGAATCACCATGTGAAAGCTTCTAAACCATCTTGTTGAAGCTAATCACCTACTAATATCTTGAATAAAGATCTGAAACTAAAATCATAAGATTATTAGTACACATAACTACATGAGTTAATCATCATCAAAAGTAGAGTGGAAGGCCTTTGGGCCAACACTTGTTTCAAAATAAAGAATTGAAAAGTGAAAACAAGTTGTTTTTAAGAATAGTTGGAAAATGTTTTGGTGGTTTGTAAAAGGGATTTTTTTCTTAGTTGTAAAAATGCATGGCTAACTTTCTACTAAGTGCTCCCACTAATTTCTAACTTTTGGAAGATAGCCTCACGATGGATCATAGGCGAACACAAACCTTTTGCACTGGAACTATTCACGTGAAAATCGAGTGAAAGTTCATCCTAAAACTTGGCTTTACACGACAAAAACTCGGACATTCCCTTATCAAGATCCTATAGAAGGCGAGAATAAGGGAAGACTCGAGTGAACTATTGGTATCGGCAAAGTTAAAAGGAGAAGTCTCTAACTTACAATAATAAGTAAAGTACACAACTCATAGATCATCAAAACTCATTAAGCATGAAGTATAAGAAAGTAAATACTTGTAGGTAAATTAGAGTTAGAACCCTTGTCTTAAGATATCATAGCTCTTGTTTGCACAAGGCTTGTTTGACACATTGACTCATTTGGGTTATCAATCAAGTGTTAGAAATTAGTGGGTTAGTAGTTAGTTAGCCATGCTAATGAAAAGTGAGTTAGCCATAAAAGTAAAAGAAACAATAAAGGAAAAGAAGTGGGGGGAGAGAGTTATACTACAAGAAAACAAAACAAAAGAAAAGTTAAAGAGAGGAAGTTACACTAAAACAAAGTAAAAGAAAAGAGGTGAAGAAGAAAGAAGTTACACTACAACAAAGAAGTAAAAGTAAATGGCAAAGACAAGTAAATTGGAAAGAAGGAAGAGAAGTAGTACTTGTATTATCTTGTCACCCTTCAAATACAACACTTTACACACTCTCTCTCTTTCACTCTAATAGTTAAAACTTAAAAGTAGAAGAACAACAACAACAACAACAACTACAAACCTAAAAACAAGATTACAAAAACTTGCTTTAACTCTGGATCTGCTCAAACTGAAGACCCCAGGGGGGTATTTATAGGCACCAGGGGAAAGGGGGCCATGTGGGAAGCACGTGGCCCAAAACGCAGCCGCATGCCTGGTCGCGTTTCCGCGGCCCAGGCAGGGCGGCGCGCGCCCAATTTTGGGCAGTGCGTCGCCCAGTCTGTCTTCTGTCCACCTGAGCTCCTGGATTTTTGATTTGATGCCCTAGTCTGACAAAATCTTCACTCTAAAGTCAATGGCTACTTGGTAGGCTCTTAATCACCAATTAAATGGTGATTTAGGTCTTCTTCTTCATTTGCACACCATGGACCTAGGATCAAGCAAGCAAGATTTTATTAGCAAAATTTTACGTGAAATAAATATGAGAATGTGATGAAAATTATGCAAAATTGGAGACTAATCACACCCCCACACTTATCTTTTTGCTCGTCCCGAGCAAAACAAAAAATGAGAACATTATTACACCACTTTCGCAGGTGACGCGATTGCACTGAGCATGTGCAACAAGCTGTTAAACCTCTAGGTTTCCCTTAGAGGAGGAGTGTTGTCTCCTGAGAGTTTTCAGCGGATTGCACCCACAAAATCCAGTAAGTAAAGAAAAGAAGTTAGTTGTTAGAAAGAATTTTTTTTTATTTTATTAAAAAGAACTTTCAAGCATCTAAGTAAATGACCGATGATATAAGAATTAGGTTTAACCCTCATAAGTCCTTGATTGAGATTTAAGAAATTGCAAAGAAAAAGATTAAAAGTTAGAATTCTCAGTCTCAATGCTATCCGCTGCAGCATGGGCCAAAGCGGGTCGATCTACAGGGAAGGATGCGATGCAAGCTTTTCGGACGATTTCTCTGTATACTTGAAATAAGAAAAGAGAGATTAGATTTGAATATATATGATATGAAAGATGTGATTTACTGATCTTCTACCATAACCCATAGTGCAAGTTAAGGATATTGAACATCATCTTGAAATACATGAAATCGATCCTAGGTTTATTAGAGAAGATGCAAGCAAGAGAAAAAGATTTTAGAATCTTACTAGTTCGCACTCCTAAAAATCCAACAAGTTTTCATCCTAACATCTAAGTACAACGTAAGAAAAGCTTTACCTTGAAGTTACACTGTCAAAGTTCTTAAGCATGAAGTGTGAAGAATTATTTAAAGGTGTAACCTAGATTAGAAAGCTAGTCATCAATTTAATCTTCAAGCAATCTACCTTAAACCTAGGATTTCTAAAAAGTGTTATCAATCAGTTCAATTCTTTACTGCTCTAGGGTTGTTTAAGAATTCAGCAAACCACAATAAGGAATTAGTTCATCATCTTTTTTTTTTATCTTTTCAATTTATCTTTTTTTTATTTTGTTTAATAAGAAGGATTGCAAAAAGAAAGAAAAACAAAACAAGAGAAAGATCGCAGAGAAAAACCAAATTAAAAGACAATAATTGAGATGGCAAAGAGGTAACCTTTATTCGAAAATATCCTCCAAATACAAAGCTCCTTCTTCTCCACAATGTGCTTAAAACGAAAATTACAATTGCAGAAATTTAAAGAAAAAGCTAAAGAAACCCTAATCTCCTCGTCTCTGGATGGCCCTCTCTGTTGCGTCTGCAGGGGTATTTATAGGTGCAGAAGGAGGTAGAGTCCCAATAGAATTCTACTGCCAACTCCGTTGGTCCATCTCGTCCATCTGGCCGCGGAAACGCGGCTTTGGCCTTGTTTCCGCGGCCTTAGCCTCATCCCTGGCCACGCGCTTTCGCGCGTGGCCTCCTCTGGTCCGTCCATCTGAGTCTATCCGTGTAGATCTGGCATCTCGACTATTCAATTTGAAATTTCGGGATAACTTGGGAAGCAAGTTACCCTAAATCTAAATCTCCTCCAAAAACGAATTTCATCCTTGCACTCTATTTATCCTCATCCATCAAGCATTTAGGGTTGAATAAAAGTCTATCCCTCCCCTCTTTTTAGTATTTGCAACATTTGCACTTTGTATTTGCAATTTTGACATTTGGTAATTGTACTTTTGCACTTGGGCTTGGACATGGGCTTTGACATGGGCTTTTGGGCTTCATTTAGGCTTTTATTCTTTATTTAAATAAATACTCAAGGCCTGCACACATTAAAGAACAAAACATTAGTAATAGTGCATGATTGTATAAATAAATATGAAAATGTGATAGTAAATGTGATGACAAATATGCATTTTTTACTACCTATCATACCCCCACACTTATCTTTTTGCTCATCCTCGAGTAAAAATCAAAAAGAAAAAGAAAAGACTAAACTAGCTAACTCACTTTTGTAGGAATCACGGTTGCACTTAGCATGTGCAACAAGCCATTAAACCCCTAGGTTACCCTAGAGGACGAGTGTTGTCTCGTGAGGGTTTTCAGCGGATTATACCCATAAAATCCATAAAAAGGAAAATATTTGAAATGCGTTTGAAGAGACTAAGTAGTTTATAAGTTTTAGGATTATCATTTTTATTCATTCTTAAACTTAGCCTTTATAAAGTAAATTGTTATCCATTTTAGGTAAGGATCAAAATTGAATTTTTGTATAGTCTTTTTCGTTACCAAAAGTCATATGCATCCTTATGCATGTGTACTAAGAATTCCTTAACTTAGACTCTCATGCCTCTTTATATATATATATATATATATATATATATATATATATATATATATATATATATATATATATATATATATATATATAATTTTAATATGTATAACTCATTTAATTTTCTTTCGTATAAGCATGAAGGCTTCTTGAGGCCCTCATACCTAACTAATTGACTGTTAGATGTGTTAGTACACATATATATATATAAGTAATTTTTCTTAGTTTCCTTAGGCTTTCTATTCCACCCATGTAGCGAACTTAAAGTCGGTGGCTCCCAAACCGGTCGGCTTTAGGGCACCAGGTGAGAAAACACCCTGCAGACTCAAATTCGAGTGAACTAGGCCACAAAACTAAGGACTTTATTTAATTTAGAACTCACCTTTAGGCGTGAATACTTATGCTTCTTGAGGCGTGAATACTTATGCTTCTTGAGGCACATGTATCCAGCTTAATTGGTGATTTTTTTTTATTATTTTTTTATTTTTTTTCTTATATGAGGCACAAGGGTCTTTGTCTTAGAATCCTAGATATGCATTAGGTATGCACATTTCATTAAGGTAAAAATCAAGACTAATTACTTATTCAATTTCTCCTCCTATACCTAAAAATTAAACAATTTATTTATTTTGACCAAGTTTTTAGAAATCCTAATCATGATTTTCCTAATTCTTAAAACTAACTTAGATTTCTTTCAAAAGATAAGTCAAAATATTGTCCTTTTTATAAATTTTTTTTAATTTTTTATGTTAGAACAAATAAAGAGAAAAAGAATAAAAAATATATTTTTTATTTTTTTATTACTTTACATACCCTTCCCCCACACTTGTTTCATGCATTGTCCCTAATGTGTGAATGAAATGCATGGATGCATGAATTGGTAGAAAGATTAGTTACCAATACAGTGGGTCAAAAAGACCCATGGCTGCATTTACTTGCGGTACTGATTCCAAAAAGATTTTAAGACGTTGACCATTTACCTTGAATGTATTGCCATTTTTTGGGTCGTAGATCTCTATGGCTCCGTGTGGAAATACAGTCTTAACAATGAAGGGCTCTGTCCATCTTCATTTTAACTTGCCGGGAAAGAGATGAAGTCTATAGTTATAGAGTAAAACTTTTTGTCCTTGGACAAAAGTTTTTCTCGTGATGAACTTATCATGAAAAACCTTAACCCTATCCTTCGCAATTTTCGCATTGTCATATGCTTCGTTCCTCAATTCCTCTAGTTCAGAAATTTGCAATTTTCGAAGCTCACCGGCCTTATCTAGATCGAAATTCAACTACTTAATTGCCCATAAGGCCCGGTGCTCTAGCTCAACAGGAAGGTGGCAAGCCTTTCCAAAGACTAGTCTGTAGGGAGACATTCCTATAATCGTCTTAAAGGCAGTCCTATATGCCCATAGGGCATCCACCAGTTTGGTGGACCAGTCCTTCCCATTCTGATTCACAGTTTTCTCTAAGATAAGCTTGACTTGCCTATTGGAAACTTCTACCTGTCCACTAGTTTGAGGATGGTAGGGCGTAGATAACTTGTGAGTTATGGCGTATTTTCGCATAAGAGCTTCAAAAGTTCTATTGCAAAAATGCGTACCATTGTCACTAATAATGGCACGAGGGGTTCCAAAGCGCGAGATGATATTTTCTTTCAAGAATCTGACAACAAACTTTGTTGTCATTTGTCTTGCAAGGGACGGCTTCAACCCATTTTGATACGTAATCTACGGCCAACAAGATGTATTGGTGCCCAAACGAATTAGGGAAGGGTCCCATAAAATCAATGCCCCAGATATCGAAAAGTTCTACTTCTAGAATTGGATTTAGGGGCATCATATTTCGTTTGGAAATTCTTTCTATCATTTGACATCTTGTGCAAGTTTTGTAAAACTCGAATGCGTCTTTGAACACAGTTGGCCAATAAAAGCCACTTTGCAGGATCTTTTCGGCAGTTTTGCGGGGACCAAAGTGTCCACCGCAAAGCAAACTCATGACAAAAGGCTAGAACACTTCTAGTTTCCTCGTCGGGGACACATCTCCTAATAATTTGGTCGCTACAATATTTGAAAAGGTAAGGATCTTACCACATGTAATACCGGACTTGAGACAAGAATCAGTATCTATCCTGTTTTGACCAATTAGGTGGTGTTTGGTTTGTAACTAAGTAATTTACTATGTCAGCAAACCATGGTTCCTTAGAGATGGCTAGAAGTTGCTCATCAGGAAAATTGTCATTGATGGGCAGTTCGTCGGAAGGTGCGTTTGGCACACGAGAGAGATGGTCTGCGACAACATTTTCAACACCTTTTTTATCTCGAATTTTGAGATCGAATTCTTGAAGGAGAAGGATCCAACGAATGAGTCGGGCCTTCGCATCTTTTTTTAGCATTAGGTATCGAAGTGCCGAATGGTCGGTGAAAATCGTGGTCTTGGTCCCAAGTAGGTATGGGTGGAATTTCTCCAAAGCGAACACTACTGCCAAGAATTCCTTCTCGTTTGTAGTATAGTTCATTTGGGCGTCATTGAGTGTCCTACTCGAATAGTAGATCACGTGCTGCTTGTTATCCTTACGCTGTCCTAAGACAGCGCCTATCGCAAAATCTGAGGCATCGCACATGATCTCAAAAGGTTTGGACCAGTCCGGAGGTGAGATGATAGGTCCAGAGATAAGTTCCACTTTCAAATTCTCCCATGCACTATTACACCTATCGTCAAAGATGAAGGGCACGTCTTTAGCTAGAAGGTTTGTAAAGGGTCTAGCAATTTTGCTAAAATCCTTAATGAACCTACGGTAAAACCCAGCGTGTCCTAAGAAAGACCGAATGTCCTTCACGCATCGTGGAATTGGAAGTTTGGCTATGATCTCCACCTTAGCTTTGTCTACTTCGATCCCTTCCCTAGATATCTCATGACCTAGGACAATCCCATGCTGCACCATGAAGTGACACTTTTCCCAATTGAGGGTCAAGTTCTTTTCGGTGCACCTATTCAGCACTAGCTCCAAGTGATGGAGACATTGGTCAAATGAATTTCCATAGACGGAGAAGTCGTCCATGAAAATCTCTAAGAATTGCTCGACCATATTAGAAAAAAGGCTTAACATACAACGTTGGAATGTGGCGGGGCATTACATAGGCCGAAAGGCATTCGACGATAGGTAAATGTCCCAAATGGGCACGTGAACGTTGTCTTTTCTTGGTCCTCCGGGGCTATAGGGATTTGGTTATACCCTGAATAACCGTCCAAGAAACAGTAATACTCATGCCCGGCTAATCGTTCCAGCATTTGGTCGATAAATGGGAGAGGAAAATGATCTTTCCTAGTGGCGGCGTTCAACTTGCGATAGTCTATGCATACTCGAACCTTGGTAGGCAATCGTGTTTGCACTAACTCATGCTTGTCATTTTCTACCACAGTAAAGCTGGACTTCTTAGGGACCACATGCATTGAGCTAACCCATTCGCTATCGGAAATGGGATAAATGATCCCATTATCTAACAGTTTCACTATTTCAGCTTGTACAGCCTCTTGCATGAGTGGGTTTAGTCTACGCTGTGGATCCCTCTTCGGTTTAACCCCTTCCTCTAGATGGATTTGATACTGAACTATCGTAGGGCTCAGTCCCTTGATATCTTCCATAGTCCAACCAATGGCTTCCCTATGTCTCCTAAGGGTTGCCAGTAGGTCTTCCTCTTGCCTATTAGTCAAATTGGATGCAACTATGACCGGTAACGTCTCTTGTTCACCTAGGTAGGCATACTTAAGATGTTTAGGCAAGGCCTTTAACTCTAATGAAGGAGGTGGCTCGATGGGTGGAGGTGTTAAGCTTGACTTTTCCATCTCTATAGAACTTGGATTTGCTGCCCATTCAATCTCATCAAGATTGAGATCACTTGATTCTAACTCTTCCTCTTCCTCTGACTCTAGTGTGATCTCCTCATTGTGCTCACTTGTCATGTTTTCAATGAAGTTAACCTCAAAGGGTTGGTCGGTCATGTCGTAGGGATGCTTACCTAAGTTGAAAACATTGACTTCCTTGGTCATATCCCCAAAAGTCAATCTCATAGATCCGTTTCTACAATTTATGATTGCATTTGCGGTTGCTAGGAACGGTCGTCCTAAGATGACGGGAGTTTGGGACCTAGGATTAGACACAGGTTGTGTCTCTAAAACAATGAAATCGACTAGGTAAATGAATTCTCCCACCCGTATGAGGACACATTGATCTCTCCCTTAGGAACTTTGATTGAGCGATCAGCCAATTGAATAGTAACTTGGGTTGGGTTGAGTTCACCTAATCCAAGTTGTTGATATACGGAGAAAGGGAGCAAATTAATGCTAGCTCCTAAATCGAGGAGTGCTCGATTGATTTCAGCTCGACCTATGGTGCAAGAGATGGTGGGGCAACCAGGGTCCTTGTACTTGACTGGGATCTGGTTGGACAATAGCTCACTAATATTAGTGGCTAGAAAAACCTTCTTAGGCACATTTGTCTTTCTTTTCTTGGTGCACATGTCCTTAAGGAATTTGGCATAACTAGGGACCTGTTGGATTGCATCAAGAAGTGGAATTTTGAGCCTAATTTGATTGAACACCTCTAGTAGTTTCTCCATATGTGCATTGTTGTTGCTTCTAAACCTATTTGAAAATGGGGCTATAGGCTGGTGCACCTGTCCTGCTGACTTTTCAACTTCAGTTTCATTGGAGCTGGGTGGAGAAGGAGTGGAGCTAGATGGAATGGATGACTGAGATGGATCCTGTGGCATGGATACTCGATTATCAACTTGTTTCCCTGATCTTAGTGTATGAACCAAGTTACATTGGTTTGGGTTTTGAGCCTCATTGGCTAGCCTAGGATTCCTAGGATTTGGCAATGGTTGACTGGGTAGAGTTCCCCTCTGTCTCTCTTGTTGGTTCAATTGGATCTCTATCCTAGTTAAGACTTGAGCCAGCGTGTCGTGGCTTTTAACTAGAGTGTCCACCTTTCTTTCTATATTTGAGAGTCTTGTCTTCATTTGTGAATTTTGGAAAGATGGTGGAGGATTTTGACTAAAGAAATTTTGTTGATAGGGCGGATTTTGGAAATTGTTGGAGAATTTGGGCCTAGTTTGATCATTGTTGCTTGGGCCCCATGAAAAATTGGGATGATTTCTCCAACCGGGATTGTAGGTGGGCGAATATGGATTGTTGGCGGGCCTTGTGAAGGCCGCACTCATATGTTCGGGCAAGCTTTGATGCGCGATAAAGACGGGACATTCCTCGAACACATGGTTCATATCTTGACAATAAGTACAGCTCGCCGAAGGTATTGGGCTGACTTGGTTCACAGAGACTGGTTCTTTCATTTCAAGAGCTTTTAGTCTTTGCATCACAGCAGCTAACTTAGCATCGGTTGCTATGTTGGCCTCAATGGAATGGATACCTCCTTTAGAAGAAGTAGGGTCATTAGTCCTAAATTTTTCCGAGTTGGTTCCCATTAAATGGTATTATCAGCTAATTCTTCATATAATAACCATCCTTCATTTTCGTTCTTTTTCAAAAATCCTCCTTGGAACATGGATTCTAACAGCGTTTTAGTTTGATATTCTAATCCATCATATAGAACTTGGCAAAGTCGCCATTTCTCTATCCCATGGTGAGGGCATTGGGCAAGGAGGTCTTTAAAACGTTCAAAATATTTCCAAAAAGGTTCATTGGCTGTTTGCTTAAACTGTAAGATGCTCTTCCTAATCAGTGCAGTCTTATGACGGGATAAAATTTCTTTAAGAAGGCCTTAGCGAAATTATCCCACGAAGATATTGAACCGGCCTCTAGATTGTAGAGCCATTTCTTTGCTAAATCTTTCAAAGCAAAGGGGACAAACCGTAGTTTGATAGCATCTTCTCCTAACTTGGGTATCTTCATCATGAGACATACTTCTTCAAATTCCCTTATGAAGAAGTATGCATCCTCAGATTCAAGTCCATGAAATTTGGGAAGAGTGTTGATGTATTGTGGCTGGAGCTCAAATTGGTCAACACCTTCATCGGTTAACTTGATGCAAGAAGGAAGAGAGGTTCTAATAGGATAGAACCTATCTTGGAGTGACAGTGGTTGTGCCATGTGTGAGTCGGGCTTTTGCTCGGGTGGTGAACTAGTTCTAGTTAGCCTGGATGTAAAACCAAGCGGACATGCACAATTAGCAAACAAGTTCACCCAATCAATCAATAAAAAAAGAAAAACAATCAATATTCCTATTCTAGGGTAAGCCTTGACCTAGATGACTCCTAACTTTAGACTGTCCTTAGGAGGTCTATAGTCGACCTTAACCACAAGTTAATCGGCCAGGTAGGTGGCAAGACCGGTGGGAGGTTTTCCGTCAAAGACATTCCTTAATTAAATAACCACCGATCTTCGGGATTTCGGCCCTCAATCCCCTGCCTAGACACCGATTTGGCAAGAGTTAATTTCGAACAACTTTCCTCCTTCGGTCAATCTCCTAGTGAGTCCGAGTTAACCTAGGGCTAACGTCTAGTCAATTTTTACTTAAGGTTAGGTTTGTGAGTGTGACGGAGATGATTTGTGGGCCAAGGAAGGGTGATGAAATCCCCACCTTATCTTGTTAATGGGTTTTGCCCTTAGAATTTTTTTGTGTACATGTAAAGCAGTAGATAAGTAATCACTCAAAAAGCAGTAAATTAGCCAAGAGTGTTTCCTAATCTAGATGCAATGCAAACGTACCTTGTCGCCAGCACTCTTCAAAAAAAATAAAATTAAATAGACACGTGCCTAAGATGCAAGAGTCTAATTTTTTTTTTATTTATCAACAAATGGGTTACTGTTATTTAGTTAGCAGTGTGCAGGTTTATCACTGAGAAAATTCTAACAGAGCAGTAAATCAGAATTGCAATTAGCAACAACCTGCAGAAAACAGGGTAAGTAGTCAACTACTCAGGCCGCGGAAACGCGGCTTTTGCTGCGAACCCGCGGCTCTGTAGTAGGCCCTGTTGCTCTGCCTTCGAGGGCAGAGGCACAGAGTTGCTATGTGTCCTCGCTGCTATTTAGTTTTCCTGTTCTCTGAACCTGCAAACAGAAAGAATAAAAGAGTTAGTTTTGAGAAAATCGTGCCGTTCCTTCCCCGGCAACGGCGCCAAAATTTTGATTGAGATTTAAGAAATTGCAAAGAAAAAGATTAAGAGTTAGAATTTTCAGTCTCAATGCTATCCGCTGTAGCAAGGGCCAAAGCGGGTCGATCCACAGGGAAGGATGCGATGCAAGCTTTTCGGACGATTTCTCTGTATACTTGAAATAAGAAAAGAGAGATTAGATTTGAATATATATGATATGAAAGATGTGATTTTACTGATCTTCTACCACAACCCATAGTGCAAGTTAAGGATATTGAATATCATCTTGAAATACATGAAATCGATCCTAGGTTTATTAGAGATGATGCAAGCAAGAGAAAAAGATTTTAGAATCTTACTAGTTCGCACTCCTAAAAATCCAACAAGTTTTCATCCTAACATCTAAGTACAACGTAAGAAAAGCTTTACCTTGAAGTTACGCAGTCAAAGTTCTTAAGCATGAAGTGTGAAGAATTATTTAAAGGTGTAACCTAGATTAGAAAGCTAGTCATCAATTTAATCTTCAAGCAATCTACCTTAAACCTAGGATTTCTAAAAAGTGTTATCAATCAGTTCAATTCTTAACTGCTCTAAGGTTGTTTAAAAATTCAGCAAACCACAATAAGGAATTAGTTCATCTCTTTTTTTTTTATCTTTTCAATTTATCTTTTTTTTAATTTTGTTTAATAAGAAGGATTGCAAAAAGAAAGAAAAACAAAACAAGAGAAAGATCGCAGAGAAAAACCAAATTAAAAGACAATAATTGAGATGGCAAAGAGGTAACCTTTATTCGAAAATATCCTCCAAATACAAAGCTCCTTCTTCTCCACAATGTGCTTAAAACGAAAATTACAATTGCAGAAATTTAAAGAAAAAGCTAAAGAAACCCTAATCTCCTCGTCTCTGGATGGCCCTCTCTGTTGCGTCTGCAGGGGTATTTATAAGTGCATAAGGAGGTAGAGTCCCAATAGAATTCTACTGCCAACTCCGTTGGTCCATCTCATCCATCTGGCCGCGAAAACGCGGCTTTGGCCGCGTTTCCGCGGCATTAGCCTCATCCCTGGCCACGAGTTTTCGCGCGTGGCCTCCTCTGGTCCGTCCATCTGAGTCTGTCCGTATAGATCTGGCATCTCGACTCTTCAATTTGAAATTTCGGGATAACTTGGGAAGCAAGTTACCCTAAATTCAAATCTCCTCCAAAATGAATTTCATCCTTGCACTCTATTTATCCTGATCCATCAAGCATTTAGGGTTGAATAGAAGTCTATCCCTCCCCTCTTTTTAGTATTTGCAACATTTACACTTTGTATTTGCAATTTGACATTTGGTAATTGCACTTTTGCACTTGGGCTTGGACATGGGCTTGGACATGGGCTTTTGGGCTTCATTTAGGCTTTTATTCTTTATTTAAATAAATACTCAAGGCCTGCACACATTAAAGAACAAAACATTAGTAATAGTGCATGATTGTATAAATAAATATGAAAATGTGATAGTAAATGTGGTGACAAATATGCATTTTTTACTACTTATCAGTCCTCTTAAATTTTAGCCGTCATAAATGAAGAAACTATAGTTTTTCTTATAAATTTAGAAAGGATCTTGTACTTATAATTCATTCTTTTATTTTGCTTTAGATAGATATGCATAATGTGTAAGTGTGATGTGCTTGGGATTTTTCAACTCAACTTTGAATATCATTTAATTTTATTAATATTTACTTATTATTCTTGGTTCCATTAGGCTTTCTACTTCACTTATGTAACACATATCAAACCGATGACTCCCAAACCAGATGGTCTTAGAGCACCAGGTGGAAAACACCCTGCAGGTCAAATATACAAATGGAGTTGGCCACGAAATCAAGATTTATTATTGTATATAGATTTTGTTTTTTTTTTTGGCGTGAGTAATCATGCTTCTTGAGGCACAATTATCCAACTTTTTTTTTCTAGAGTTGTGTCTCTAAATCCCAAGCATGTGTGTGTGGGTTATGCATATTCTACTAAGGCTAAAATAAAAGGTACGAGTTATTTTCCTTATCCCTCCTAACTTTTTAGTCAAACCCATCTTCCTTGTTTAATTAGGCAAAAATAAAGATTCATTAATAAGGTTCCCATAATTCCTACAATCATTTGGTATTTTTATAAAGAATATTAAATTTCTTTTCAATCTGGATTTTTTTCTGTTTTTTTCTGTTTTTTTTGTTTTTTTTTGGAAAGAAGGAAAAAGAATAAAAGGAAAAGAAAAAGTGTTAGCACCCCCCACACCTATCTAAGGCATTGTCCTCATGAATGCATATGGAAATGCAAATGCAATAAATAGGGGGAAGAAAATGATGTCACTGTCTTCGTGGACTCGGGCCGACCAAGTATGAATAGGCTAAATAAATGTCAAAAAGAATGTACACGAGGTAAGCATAAATTTTTTTTTTAATTTTTTTATTTGTTTGTTGTGGTTAGGTGTATGACGGGGCAAAAAGAGTCAGCACACTATCATCTGGAGTCATAGGCTCAGTGGTCAAGAAGGGCTTCAGTCTTTACCCATTCACTTTGAATTCCGTGTTGTTCTTAGGGTCTGCAATAAGCACAGCACCGTGTGGGAAAATAATGTGCACAATGAACGGTCCCGACTAACGAGTTTTCAGCTTCCCCGTGAAAATATGAAGCCTAGAGTTATACAACAGAACCCTATCTCCCAGTGCAAAATTTTTCCGGGTTATGATTTGGTCATGAAAAAGTTTTGTCCTGCTCTTGGTGATTCGGGCATTCTTATAGGCTTCATTTCGTATCTCCTCTAATTTGAAATCTGCAGTTTTCTAAGTTCACCGGCCTTGGTCAGATCAAAGTTGAGTTGCTTAATTGCCCAGAGGGCCCGGTGTTCTAACTCTACTGACAGATGACAGGCTTTTTCAAATACGATTCTATAAGGAGACATCCCCAGAACTGTCTTAAAAGCAGTGCGGTAAGCCCACAATGCATCATTGAGCTTAACCGACCAATCCTTTCGATTTTGTCCGACAGTCTTTTTCAGAATGAGCTTGATCTGTTGGTTGGTGACTTCGACCTGCCCATTTGTCTGGGGATGATACGGAGTTGATAACTTGTGATTGATGGAATATTTTCGCATCAGAGTTTCAAAAACTCTGTTGCAAAATGTGATCCATTATCACTAATTATCGCTCTGGGAGTGCCAAATCGGGAGAAGATGTTCTCTTTGAGAAATTTGACAACTACTTTGTTGTCATTCGTCTTAGTTGGCACAGCTTCTACCCACTTAGATACATAATCTACAGCAACCAAAATGAATTGGTTGCCGAAGGAATTGGGAAATGGCCCCATGAAATCAATACCCCAAACATCAAAAATTTCAACTTCAAGGATCGGGTTTAGGGGCATCATGTCTCTTCTTGAAATCTTCCCAATTTTCTAACAATTTGCGCATGACTTGCAAAAATGATATGAGTCTTTGAACAAAGTGGGCCAGTAGAACCCACTTTGTAGAACCTTCTCTGTAGTCTTGCGGAGACCGAAGTGTCCTCCGCATGCAAGGTCATGGCAAAAGCTGAGCACACTCCTCTGTTCCTCCTCTGGTATGCATCGTCTAATAATTTGGTCGGGACAATACTTAAAAAGATACGGTTCTTCCTAGAAGAAGTACCGTACTTGGGCAAAGAAGCGGCATTGGTCTTGCTTTGTCCAGTCAGTAGGTAATTATCCCGTGGTCAGGTAATTAACAATGTCCGCATACCAGGGTTCCTTAAGAATGGCTAGGATGTGCTCGTCTGGGAAATCCTCATTGATCGGAGCTTGGATGGTTGGTGCATTTGGAATTCGTGAGAGATGATCAGCGATCACATTTTCTATACCTCGTTTGTCCCGAATTTCTAAGTCGAATTCTTGAAGCAAAAGGATCCACCGAATCAGTCGGACTTTTGCTTCCTTCTTAGTCATGAGGTATTTCAGAGCCGAGTGATCCGTAAAAATCACCGTCTTCGAACCTAACAAGTAGGGCCGGAACTTTTCTAACGCAAAGACAACAGCCAAGAATTCCTTCTCAGTCGTTGTATAGTTCTGTTGGGCGTCATTCAAAGTCCTACTCGAGTAATAAATCACGTGCTGCCTATTGTCGATGCGCTGTCCTAGAACAACGCCAATAGCAAAATCAGATGCATCACACATGATTTCAAATGGCTGGGTCCAATTAGGAGAAAAATGATAGGCGCAGAGATAAGTTCCTTCTTAAGCTTCCCCTATGATTTAAACACTCATCGTTGAAATCAAAGGGCATGTCCTTAGCGAGCAGGTTGGTTAAGGGCCTAGCGATTTTGCTAAAATCCTTAATGAACCGTCGGTAGAACCCAACATGCCCTAGAAAGGATTTAATATCCTTGATGCTTTTGGGTGGTGGAAGTTTAGCAATCACTTCTACCTTAGCCTTATCCACTTCTATGCCTCTCCTCGAAATCTCATGGCCCAAGACAATCCCCTGTCTCACCATGAAGTGACATTTTCCCAGTTTAGAGTTAGGTTCTTCTCAATGTATCTTTGTAGCACTAATTCTGGGTGATGAAGACACTGATCAAATGAATCTCCGTAGATGGAGAAGTCATCCATGAAAATCTCAAGAAAACATTCCACCATGTCAGAGAATAAACTAAGCATGCACCGTTGGAACGTTACGGGAGCATTGCACAATCCAAAAGCATGCGCCGATAAGCAAAGGTTCCGAACGGGCAGGTGAACGTCGTCTTTTCCTGGTCTTCTGCAGCAATGGGGATTTGATTGTATCCCGAGTACCCATCTAGGAAGTAGTAGTACTCATGTCCAGCCAAACGCTCAAGCATTTGGTCGATGAAGGGTAGCGGGAAGTGGTCTTTACGGGTAGCTGCATTCAACTTCCTGTAGTCGATACAAATACGAACCTTGGTAGGCAGTCTTGTTTGTGCCAACTCTTTTTCCTCATTTTCTACCACCGTAAAGCCAGCCTTCTTTGGGACCGCATGAACAGGGCTAACCCATTGACTATCAAAAATGGGATAAATTATCCCATTATCTAATAGTTTCAGAATTTCAGCCTTAACTGCCTCTTGCATGAGAGGGTTAAGCCTACGTTGTGGGTCCCTCCTAGGGGTTGCTTCATCGACTAAATGGATTCTGTGTTGTACTATGGCTGGACTTATTCCCTTGATGTCCATCATCGTCCATCCAATGGCTTCCCTATGTCTTTTCAGAATAGACATTAAGCTGTCCTCTTGTTGCTCAGTCAGGTGGGATGCTATTATGACTGGCAAGGTATCCTTTCCGCCTAGGTAGGCGTACTTGAGGTGTTCAAGCAGGGCTTTTAGCTCTAGGGAAGGTGCTACTTCATTGGAGACAATCTCTAGGCTTTCAATCCTAGGATAGGGTACACTAGGGCTTGATGCCTAATCCACTGCTGAATCTATGATCTAGTCTAAATTGAAATCCTCAGCCTCCAGATCAAATTCTGCCTCAGTTTCTGTCTCCATACTTTCCTCATGCTCACTGGTCGGTTTTCAATAGAATTGACCTTAAACGTCTGATCATTGACATCCCTAGGTTATCTTCCAAGATTGAAGACATTGACTTCCTTCGTTATGTCTCCAAAAGTCAATCGCATGGACCCGTTCCTACAGTTGATTATGGTATTGGCTGTAGCAAGAAATGGGCGCCCTAAGATGACGGGAGTTTGAGACCTAAGATTGGACACAGGTTGGGTCTCAAGCACAATGAAGTCAACAGGGTAAATGAAATCCCCGACCCGGATGAGAACGTCTGTGATTTCTCCCTTCGGGATCTTCACAGATCGATCAACTAGCTGAATGGTGACTCGAGTTGGGCTTAGTTCACCCAACCCAAGTTGCTGGTATACTAAGAGAGGTAGCAAGTTGATACTTGCTCCCAGGTCAAGAAGCGCTCTACTGATTTCGGTCTGTCCTATGGTGCAGGAAATGGTGGGACATCCGGGATCCTTGTATTTCACCGAAATGGGACCAGACAGAATCTCGCTTATATTAGTGGCCAAGAACACTTTCTTGGGCACATTGGTCTTTCTCTTCTTCGTACACATATCCTTAAGAAATTTGGCATAAGCCGGGACTTGTTGGATAGCGTCAAGAAGTGGCACATTCAATTTGACCTGGTTGAACATCTCTAGCATTTTCTCCATGTGCATATTTTTATTATTGTTCCTAAGCCTATTGGGAAAGGGTGCCACAGGCTTATGAACTTGTTCAGCAGCTTTGTCCTCGTCAGATGTTTGTGGAGTGGATTGGGAGGAATTAGCAGAGATGGAGGCAGGAGTGGGATCGGGATGGACTGGACTTTTCTGTTGGTAGACCTGGTTGTCTACCTTCTTTCCAGATAGCAGTGTGTGAACAACATTACACTGGTTAATCGATGGATCCTGAATTTCATATGCTTGGTTGGAGGTTTTTGGGTTAACTAGCGACTGACTAGGCAAAGTATCCTTAGGTCTTTCACTTAGTGAGCTAGCTAACTGGCTCATCTGCATTTCCAATCTTGATATGGCCTGTGAATGACTGTTCAGAGTTTGTCCCTGGTTTGCATAAAGAGGTTTGGGACTTTATGAAAGCCTCTATGCTCTCCTCCAATTTACTGATTTTCTTTTCCATTGGTGAGCCTTGGGAGGAGGAAGCTGGGGCTTGACTGGGAAAAGTTGGTGGAGGGGTAGGATGGTGAAAATTGTTGGAAAAATTAGGCCTGGGAGGATTGTTTTGGGCCCAAGAGAAATTGGGGTGATTTCTCCAGCCAGGATTATAGGTCTGTGAGTAGGGGTTGTGAGGCGGCCGTGAGTAAGCCGCGTTCAGGTGTTCCGGTGGCACTTGCTGGGCATGAAAAATGGGGCATTCTTCAAAGACATGGTTTGGTGCCTGACAATATGAACAACCCGGATTGTGAATTTGTGGTGGGTTGATCTGGTTGACACTGGTAGGCTCTTTTGTTTCCAGAGCCTCTATCCTTCTCATTAGGGTAGCAATCTTAGCCTCGACAGCTATGGATGATTCTAGAGATAGGAGCCCTCCTCTTGAAGCTATAGATTGTGAATTCCTAGGTTTCTCCGAGGCTGGCTCCCATTGCAGGGTTTTCTCGGCTAAATCCTCAAATAAATCCCAACCCTGATTCTCATCCTTCTGCAAGAACCCTCCCTGACACATCGTTTCTAACATGGTCTTAGTCTGATAATCTAGACCATCGTAGAGAATCTGGCACTGACGCCATTTCTCCACGCCATGATGAGGGCACTGAGCTAGGAGATCTTTGAATCGCTCAAGTATCTCCAAAATGGTTCGCTCGGGTCTTGCTTAAACTGCATGATGTTCTTCCTAATGAGGGCAATTTTGTGAATTGGGTAGAATTTCTTCAAGAAGGCCTTGACGAAATCATCCCAGGTCGTGACTAAATCTGCTGCCAAGCTATACAACCATTTCTTAGTTAGGTCCTTTAGGGAAAAAGGGATGAAACGTAACCTAACAGCATTGTCTCCTAGCTGGGGTATACACATCATAAGGCATACTTCTTCAAATTCCCTAACAAAGAAGTATGCGTCCTCTAATTCTAAACCATGAAATTTGTAAAGAGTGTTAATGAATTGGGGCTTTAACTCAAAATATTGCCGTTTGCTTCAGGAAGTTTTATGCAAGACGGAAGTGAAATTTTGATCGGGTAAAATCTACCCTGAAGTGACGCCATCACCAGTTCTGGATGTAAGGGTAGAGAAGTATTTCTTATTAATCTGTAAGTTGACGGATCTCTCACCCACTCTTGCATGCAGCACACCACAACCAACGTGAAGACAACAAACAATCGAAAAGAACTAAAAACAAACAAAAGAAAGAAAAATAATCATAAGCCTTAGTTTAAGGTACCTGGACCTAGACGACTCCTAACTGGTCGATTCTCCGGGGAAGGTTGTTGTAGGAACTCGACTATAAGCTAATCGGCCAGGAAAGGGCAAAGCTCGGGAGAGGTATCCGGGCAGAGCCACGGGTCTAATTACGCCAACCATGGAGCTTTCGAGGCTTTACCTCTCAATCCACTTTCCTTAGACACTAATTTGCAGGAGTATAGTTCTTACAATTTTCAACCTCGGTTAATCTCTTAGTGAGTCCGAGATGTCCCTAGGGCCAACGTCTATTGATTTTTAGTTAAGGCTTGAGAAAGTGTGAGTGCACTTGGAGATGATTTTTGGGCTAAGGAAGGGTGATGAAATCACCACCTTATCTTGTTTATTTGGGTTTTGCTCTTAAAGTCAATTGTGCAAGTGTACAATTTATTCACAACAAGGTAACACTCAAAGCGGTAAATCACTTCAAAATGTTGGTCCTATTCTATATGAATACACACGTACCTTTTCTCCAGCACTCTTCAACAGAAATTGAAATGAATTGAAATAGACACGTGCCCTAAATGCAAAAGTCTAATCCAAATTTAATTAAGCAACAAGTGAATTTCTGTTGAGTTTATTATACATGCATAAAGGTGAAGCATCCAAGGAAACTAAAAATTTAGAAAGCAATTTTTTTTTAGCGGCTTTCGGCAACCCTGCAAACGAGTTTGTTAGTACTTCAATCGGAAAAACTCGCTTTTACACGAATTTTTCCGAGGGCAAATAAGTCCTCGCGCAATGTCCTTGGCCACCTCTTTTGCTTCCCGCGATAGTGAGCTCCTTGGTACTTCTCCTACACACAAAAAGAACAATCTTTAGTAGTGAACAATAAAGCCGTTTCCTCCCCGCAACGGCGCCAAAATTTGATCGGCAAAAAGCAAGTACTAAAATAAGAGAAGGAAGTGTGGGTTGATGTTACTGCTTTTGCGATTCTTCCGTAGTAGCGAAGTGGCTATACGGGTCGTATCCACAAGGAGGGAGAGCGATGGAAGTTTGATGCGGCTTCGAAGTTCAAGAAGAAAGAAAGTTCTTGTTTCAAAATAAAGAATTGAAAAGTGAAAACAAGTTGTTTTTAAGAATAGTTGGAAAATGTTTTGGTGGTTTGTAAAAGGGATTTTTTTCTTAGTTGTAAAATGCATGGCTAACTTTCTACTAAGTGCTCCCACTAATTTCTAACTTTTGGAAGATAGCCTCACAATGGATCATAGGCGAACACAAACCTTTTGCATTGGAACTATTCACATGGAAATCGAGTGAAAGTTCATCCTAAAACTTAGCTTTACATGGCAAAAACTCGGACATTCCCTTATCAAGATCCGATAGAAGGCGAGAATAAGGGAAGACTCGAGTGCACTATTGGTATCGACAAAGTTAAAAGGAGAAGTCTCTAACTTACAATAACAAGTAAAGTACACAACTCATAGATCATCAAAACTCATTAAGCATGAAGTATAAGAAAGTAAATACTTGTAGGTAAATTAGAGTTAGAACCCTCGTCTTAAGATGTCATAGCTCTTGTTTGCACAAGGCTTATTTGACACTATTGACTCATTTGGTTATCAATCAAGTGTTAGAAATTAGTGGGTTAGTAGTTAGTTAGCCATGCTAATGAAAAGTTAGTTAGCCATAAAAGTAAAAGAAACAATAAAGGAAAAGAAGTGGGGAGAGAGAGTTATACTACAAGAAAACAAAAGAAAAGAAAAGTTAAAGAGAGGAAGTTACACTAAAACAAAGTAAAAGAAAAGAGGTGAAGAAGAAAGAGTTACACTACAACAAAGAAGTAAAAGTAAATGGCAAAGACAAGTAAATTGGAAAGAAGGAAGAGAAGTAGTACTTGTATTATCATGTCACCTTTCAAATATAACACTTTACACACTCTTTCTCTTTTACTCTAATGGCTAAAACTTAAAAGTAGAAGAAGAAGAACAAAAACAACTACAAACCTAAAAACAAGATTACAAAAACTTACTTTAACTCTGGATCTGCTCAAACTGAAGATCCCAGGGGGGTATTTATAGGCACCAGGGGAAAGGGGGCCACGTGGGAAGCACGCGGCCCAAAACGCAGCCGCGCGCGCCTAGTTTTGGACAGTGCGCCGCCCAGTCTGTCTTCTGTTCACCTGAGCTCCTGGATTTTCGATTTGATGCCCTAGTCTGACAAAATCTTCACTCTAAGTCAATGGCTACTTGGTAGGCTCTTAATCACCAATTAAATGGTGATTTAGGTCTTCTTCTTCATTTGCACACCATGGACCTAGGATCAAGCAAGCAAGGTTTTATTAGCAAAATTTTACATGAAATAAATATGAGAATGTGATGAAAATTATGCAAAATTAGAGACTAATCAACCGGCTGACTGTCAAGCTTCTCTTCAGGACGCTCTCAAAGATCAATCAGAAAGGAGCTCTGTTTTTAACACACTAAGTATTTAGAGTCCACTAATTTCTCCTTTTCTTCCTCTTTGAACCTCTATGAAAAGAAAGAAGCTTTTAACTTGAGAATTCTCATTTTTCAATCTCAGAAAAGCCTCCCCTCCCCTCATAGCTCCTCAGGGTATTTATATGGAGTCATAGGGGTATTTATTGTCCTCTAAAATTTCTCCATAATGGAGATTGTGTTGGCCCAAAGGCCCATCACTCTAGATTTGATGATGATTAACTCATATACTTTTATTACTAAGGATCTTGTGTTTAATAAATCTCAGATATTCAATCAAGATCTTTGTCGGTGTTTAGCTTCAACAAAAGATTCGAGGTCAAGTTTGAAGCTAACACATGTTGATTCAAGAACTCGCACTTCAAGATCGCATCAAGTACTCAAAGAGGAGTCTCGCTCGTTTGGATCAGTTTTGATCAAAACAAGATGGAGACGAAGTTTTTTAAAAGAAGACTTTAAAGAAGACTTGAGTCCTAATTTGAAAGTTTAAGATTTTTATTTTAAGATAAAAATGTAAAGAATAGAATATTGTGGATTGCTCAAGCTCATATACACACACAAAATATTTCATATCTTTCATGATTATCTTTCATGATTAAGTTTTGTTTTTGGAAAATATAGTTTTGGTTTAATCTTAGTTTTGATTTTGAGTTTCAAAAAATACATATATTGCATTTATGAATAGATTTCATCAAAACAAGTTTACATGGTTTATATGTGTATTGGATTTCATCCATACACATTGTTACTTCATATTGTTTAAATAACTTATTTTGATGAGTTTAAATTATGTGCTTAAAGTTTTATATTTATCAAAACTTATTTTAGAACTTATTGTCAAAATAAGTATATTTGATCTTCTTTGTGTATTGAATTCTATCTATACACACCATGCTTTAAAAGTATTTAAATATCTTGTTTTTTGATTTATATAAGTTTTGAAAAAATCGGTTTTTTAATTTTGAAGTTGGTTTTGAAAAATACAGTTTTCGGTTTAAGCCTAAATTTTTATACCTCAAAATAGTTCAAATTGTTTGTAATATGTGCTGATTTTTTATCACACATATTTGTATTTCAAAGTATTTCAATGAATCTATTTTTGTGAAATTTATGGGATTTAAATAGAATTTTTATGGGTTTGAAAGTTAGAATTTTAAAACCTTGATTTGGGCTACTGATGGTCGACCGATCGGTCGACCGAAGCATGGTTTGGTCCACCGACCAGTCGACCAACGTGCATAGAAACATGCACAAGCCCTGGCCTTTGGGCCCGGTCGACCGACTGGATCAAACCGACTCTCAGGTTTGGTCGGTCGACTAGGCGGTCGACCGACAGGGCAAGTGGCCTGGGGGCGGTCTACCGGTAACCCTAAAAGACATAAATATGACCGTTGGCTGATCGGACCGGTCGGTCGAGACAGGTC
Organism: Agave tequilana; assembly: GCA_038442645.1. NCBI lineage: Eukaryota > Viridiplantae > Streptophyta > Magnoliopsida > Asparagales > Asparagaceae > Agave > Agave tequilana. The sequence goes on from JAVJIF010001680.1 coordinate 61,635, forward strand.
ATTCCTGGCCCAACAGCTAGTTTTTGGACTGCCTATAAATGGGACTTTTGGCCATGTTTTGGGTAAGATTTTTTCAAGTATTTTCATGAGCTCTTTTGCAGAGTTTCTCTACAAGCTTTAGAGCTTCATTTTTATATCCAAAAAAGAGTTTTTCAAGAGTGTTTATCTTGAGTTTTAAAAGCTTTCTCTTGAGTTTTTCTATCACAAAACTATCTTATTTTTCTCACACAAGTTTGAGCTTTCTATTATTATATTCATCATCTAGGATCCTTGTTGTGAGAGAGTTTATTTTTGTGATTAAGAGAAGTGATCACAAGTGTTCCACCCTTGTATTAAAAGAAGTTGTAAAGGTTGCGGCCTCAACGAGCTTGCGAGTTCGCGTGTATTATTCTTGAGGAAACAAGTGAGGGACTTGCAGGTCCAAGAGTTCTTGAGAGAGCTCATTGTAGGTGTTTGCGGCACCGAGTGATCTTGCGGGATCGATTTTAGTTGAAATCCTTCATTGCAGTGAAGGCTGGGATGTAAAGCAAGTGACTCGAACCTCGAAATAATTCTCCCATGTTTGCGATTGCTCATCTCTCTCTCACTCACTTATGTTTTATATCTTCATGCTTATATTTTCATTTCTTTATATGCTTGATATTTACTTGTGCTTTATTGATGTACTGCTTGGGACTGTTTAGCATTTTGCATGCTCTTATTTCTTGTACATTCATTGCATGCTTGTATTTGTGCTCACACTAGAATTCAACAAGAGAGTTATAGTAGCACCTCAACTCTTAATCTAGAGGAATCTTGAGGAGAAGTTTAGAGCCCTTCATCAGGAACACTCTTTGGTTATACATTGTTTGTAGTTTAGTTTGTAAAATAATTTTAATTTCGCATTGTTTGACATTAGATTAGCTAGTCACCTATTCACCCCCCTCTAGGTGACCTACAAGTAGTATCAGAGCTTGGTGCTCTTGGTTTTGGTCTAACAACCTAGAGTTAAAGATCCTATTTTTGTTAATCACAATATTTGCATACACACACATAGATTTTTTTGCAACTCCTATATTTGATATTCTTAACTTTTAAACTTAGAAAGTTAAGATGTCCATGTACCTCAAATCCCTAGGCATTCATGTTTATCTTGCCAACATTAAAAATTCATGCTTTTTAAATGGCAAACATTTTGAGGTTAATACAAAAGCCATTTGTGCTTTAAAGTCTACCCTAAATGATGAATATTTATTTAGAGTTTCTAACTTTGATTCAGCTTTTGTAATGTGGAACACTCATCTCCTTGGGGAACAAACGCAATATTATAAGGAGAGTAACTTGGATGAAGGAAGTGATGCTTCCAACATATGCTATATGGTCCAAGGGGATGCTCCCTTGAGGTAAATTCCAAATCCAAGCATGATAAAGATGTTGACGTACTATATGATGAGCTTGCATTATTTTATCTAACAACTTCTTAAAAAATATGAATTGTTAAAGAAAGAAAAATATTCTTTTAAAAATAAAATTGAAATTATTTCAAAAGAAAATGAATCTTTGAAAAATCAAGTTAATTTGATTTCTAAAGAAAAGAGATTGTTTTGAAAGAAAATGGTTCTTTAAGAAGAAATAGTTTTGAAAGAAAAAGAAATAATTCTATTTCAAATGATTTTGATTTTTGTCATGTTTCTCATGTTCATGTTTTTTCTTCCAAAATTAATAATGATATTTGTATTTTAAAAAAGAACATTAATTGTTTGGGCTCCACCTTGAGCCAATGTGCATTTAAACATAATAGATTGGAATTTATGTTTCGCAAGAAATAAATTCCACACATGCATGCACATCCTACATGACATACATCTGATGTACATCATGCTCACACTTACACCACACATATATATTCTAGAGTATACAAATGTATAATTGTGGCTGCTAAGACCATCTTGCAAAATTTTGCTTTGATAGATTATATTTTTCAGATTTTGCAAATATAAATGTTTGGGTTCCCTATAATGCTAACCCCGTGGACTCAAAAGATATGGGTACCAAAATTTTCACACTTATTTTTTTATGTAGGTGAGAGCTCTCACAAATGTGAGAGGATTGGTGCCTTAATGGTCGATGTGTTGGAGCTCAAATGAACACAACATGGGATTCATCACTATCAAGGGAGTTTGGTGGGAGGACCACCTATTTGGGGAAATAAATTGGCTATATCATTTTGGTAACCATTTCATCCTCCACTTTTAACAATATTTTTTAATATCTATATGCTAGTGATGTAACTTAGACTCTATTATATATTATTTTGTTCTTAATATTGAGTTGATTGGTTGCTAGCATATATGTATTTTTGAAAACTTTATTCATGTTTTCAATTTAATTTACATGCCTATTTTTTTGTTGATTCATGTTTTTATATGCCTTAGTTAAAGCATATATTGATTTATTGTTTATATCATATAGTGATATACAAATGTTGTTGAAACTTGTGTTATACATGTATAATTTTTTGAGTTACATGCTATACATGCTTTATTTTTTGTGTACTCATTTTATATTTGATTGTAAATTATATGTCCTAGTTTTGATGATTCTTGTATAATTATATGATATATCATGATTTTGAGAAAAAAATTTGATATGAGTTTTGTTTTGAGCTTTATTATTTTGTCTTCATGAATGTGTTATTCACATGATTATTGTGTACTCATTTTTTTTTGTTTTCTAATGAATTTGTTTTCATGAGCTTATGTACGTGCTTTATAAATCTTAAGTGTCAATTATTGTGTATTTAGCATATTTTCATGATATATATATGTGTGTTTTATTCCTTACTTGAAAGATTTCGTACTAGTTTTTCAAAATTATCTTAAACTAGTTTCGTATTCTTCAATTAGTAGTGTTTTCAAACTATGCTAAAATTATTTTCAAATCTTATTTTTGAAAACTCCTACCTTCGAAGGGAGGATGGTTGGGAGACCATGTCTTGTGTACCTTATTAAATATCTTTCAAACATGTGCATGATAGGGTGATAGTTATGAGTTATACGAGTTATATGCATGCATATCATGAAAATTGATTTTTGTATACTCATACTTATTTTTTATATATGTATGCATCATTTCAATTGGTATTTAAATTGATCATATATACATATATATGTTTTTTTGTGCTAAATTAAAGATGTTAATGCATATTCTTTATAGCACAAACTATTTTATGCTAAGTTTGATTTAGTTCTAAATGTTAATTGATATCTTTTACAAGCTTATGCATCATTTCAAAAAGGAGGGAAGAAAAATTCTTTGACTTAAAATGATTTCATTGATTTATCAAAATTTGTTTGTTGATTTCAAATGGCATCAAAATCTTCAATTGGTATCTTAATATTTATGTTTATTGATTTAACAAATACGTTTTTGTTGATGACAAGTAGTATCAAAATTTGTTATTTTTTAACTGTTTTAAATGGTATCAAATTTTATTTTAAGTGGTTTTCAAAATTTGTCTCGATATGTATTGCTTATATGCAAGGGGATCTTATCATCTCCTCTATGTATATATTCATGTTCAGTGTATTGTATATAAAGAAGAGTTTGACCTCTTTTTTTATATGGTACACGTGTGTAGGGGAGCTTAACATCTCCGTCTATACATTATATATTATGCTTATGTGGGTTAGGGTTTAGTCATCCCTTCTCTATATAATGCATGTATGCAGGGGGAGTTAACTTGACGTCTCTTCTTTTCATGAATTTATATCGCATATACATATATCTTGTTTGTTTTTCTTCACCCCTTTGTTGATGAATTGACAAAAAGGGGAGAAGAATTGAGAGAGTTTATATATGCATGTTTAATATTTGTTGTTTATGCATATATATTTGTTTCTGTTTAATATTTTATTTATGCACTTTCATTGAATATCTTTATGTTTTTGCTATGCATGAGTTAAGGGGGAGCTTTTATGAAGCTTATCTTTAATCCATGCACATATAACTCCATGAGTTTTTGTCATCATCAAAAAGGGGGAGATTGTTAGCCTAAAGACTCATCACTCTAGTTTTGATGATGATTAACTCATGTAATTATAGTACTAATGATTCTATGTTTAAAAAGTTTTAGATATTCAATCAAGATATTAGTCGATGTTTAGCTTCAATAAAAGATTCGAAGTCAAGTTTTGAAGCTAACACATGTTGCTTCAAAGAGATCGCGCTTCAAAATCACATCAAGTACTCAAAGAGGAGTCTAGCTCGTTTGGATCAAGTTTGGATCAAGTCAAGATGGAGATAAAAATTTTCAAAAGAAGACTTTATAGAAGACTTGAGTCCTATTTTGTAAGCTTAAGATTTTTGTTTTAGAATAAAATGTAAAGGATAGATTAGATGTGGATTGCTCAAGCTCATATATACACACAAAATATTTTATATCTTTCATGATGAAGTTCTATTTTTAGAAAATATAGTTTTGCTTTAGTCTTGGTTTTGGTTTTGAGTTTCAAAAAATACATATATTGTTTCATGAATAGATTTCATCAAAACAAATTTACATGGTTTATATGTGTATTGGAGTTCATCCATACACATTGTTACTTCATATTGTTTAAGTAACTTATTTTGATCAGTTTATATCATGTGTTTAAAGTTTTATATTTATTAAAACATATTTTAGAGCTTATTGTCAAAAAAATATATTTCATCTTCTTTGTGTATTGGATTCTATCTATACACACTATACTTCAAAAGTGTTTAGATATCTTATTTTTGAATTTGTATAAGTTTTAGAAAAATCGGTTTTTCATTTTGAAGTTGGTTTTGAAAAATACGTTTTTCAATTTAAGCCTAAATTTCAATACCTCAAAAATAGTTCAAATTGTTTGTAATATGCGTTGATTTTTTATCACACATATTTGTACTTCAAAGTATTTCAATGACCTATTTTAGTGGATTTTATGGGATTTAAATAGAATTTTTATTGGTTTCAAAGTTAGAATTCTAAAACCCTGATTTGGGCTGCTTACAGTCTCGGTCGACCGACCGATCAACGACGTGCACAGAAACGTGCACAAGCCCTTGCCTTAGGGCCGGTCGACCGAGCGGTCGACTGACTACCCACTCTCAGTTTTGGTCGGTCGATTGGGCGGTCGATCGACATAGCAAGTGGCGTGGGAGTGGTCGATCGGTAACCCAGTGGTCATAAAAATGACCGTTGGCCGGTCGACCGACAGGTCATTCCTGACCTAACGGCTAGTTTTTGGACTGCCTATAAAATAGGACTTTTGGCCAGCTTTTGGGTAAGATTTTTCATATTTTTTCAAGAGCGCTTTTACATAGTTTCTCTACAAGTTTTAGAGTTTCATTTCCTTATCCAAAGTGAGTTTTTAAAGAGTGTTTATCTTGAGTTTTTAAAAGCATTCTCTTGAGTTTTTTCACCACAAAACTATCTTATTTTTCTCACACAAGCTTGAGTTTTTCATTGCTATATTCATCCTCTAAGATTCTTATTGTGAGAGAGTTTGTTTTTGTGATCAAGAGAAGTGATCACAAGTATTCCATCCTTTGTATTGGAAGAAGCTGTAGAGGTTGCAGTCTCAGCGAGCTTGCGGGTTCGCGTGTGTTGTTCTTGCGGGAACAAGTAAGGGATTTGCGGGTCTAAGAGTTCTTGAGGAAGCTTATTGTAGGTGTTGCGGCACCGAGTGATCTTGTGGATCGATTTTAGTGAAAATCCTTCATTGCGGTGAAGGCGAGGACGTAGAGCAAGTGGCTCGAATCTCGAAACAATTCTCCCATATTTGCGATTGCTCATCTCTCTCACTCACTTGTGTTTTATATCTTGCATGCTTATATTGTTTATATATATTTGATATTTACTTGTGGTTTGTGATTGTTTAGTATTTTGCATGCTCTTTTTCCTTTTCCATTCATTGCGTGCTTGTGTTTATGCTCACATAGTATTCAACTAAGAGAGCTATAGTAGCACCTCAACTATTAATCTAGAGAAATTTTTAGAAGAAGTCCAAAGTCCTTCACCAGGAATTTGCTTCACTCTTTGGTTATATAGTTTAGTTTGCAAAATAGTTTTAATTCAATATTTTTTTGGCATTAGATTAGCTAGTCACCTATTCAGCCCCTCTAGGTGACCTACAAATTAACTCCCACATTATGTGGGAAGTTAATTGACTCAGTAATGGGGGTCAGTTATAACAAAACACGGGTCCCTCGCGCTGGACGGGGACCTCGCGTTGCATGTTGTAAATGCAGGCATCTCAGTTAGAACGCGAAGTTGCTCAGACCCGCGTTTGAAGTGAGACGCAGGGTTTCTCAGACCCAGTCTAAAGTAGAGCACCGAGTTACTCAGACCTTCGATTGAAATAGGATGCGTGGTTGCTCAGACTCGCGTTAGACACGAAGTTCCTCAGACTCGTGTTGGATGGGAAGCAGAGTTCTCAGACTCGCGTTGAACACAGATTTACTCAGGCCCGCATCTGAAGTCTCAGTGTTTCTTTGGATGCGAGGTCCACGTTTTAGTTTGAAACGGTACCTTCGCGTTGAAGTGAGGATCGCATCTGATGACTTATCCTTAATGATTTTTGGATAGCCTACAGAACCCTCCAAAGTTTTTGAAACTCCGTAGTTGACTGGGGCAGATTTCAAAACACTTTGGACTTCAGTTGATTTCAGGCTTCCCATGATTGGATTGTTAATCTTTTGAGATGCTTTGAGCTTGATCCTGTCTAAATTGTGGTCTTCGTGAGTGTACTATTGAACTGCTTGAAGCCTCTAGGAAAGATCATCACAAGTGTATTAAAAACTTAGTCTAGCACTTGTCATAAGCACTGGTTTGTTTATTGGTGTATTATTGAACCAGTAGAGTTATCGGTTACTTTTGCCAGTGTACTGTTGAACTGATTGCAGAAGTAGGGACATACTCTTTATATGTGAGAGAATGCAACCCTCATAAACGCGGTTGTCATGCTGATCAAGTGGAGATGCGAACTTCAACGAAGTTGAGACGCGGCTCTCAACTACTATAGAGACGCGACTCTCAATTGCTGTAAAAACACGGCTCTTAATTGTTGTAGAGACGCGACTCTTAGTTGTTGCTGAGACGTGACTCACAAAATGTGAAGATCGCGTTAGATGCTTCCAGATGCGGATGCAGGCGCCGCGCTAGATGCGTATCTGGCTCGGATTGAGCTCGAGATATGCGCCACATATCTCGGCCACTGAAGGGCCTATAAAAGACCCAGGCCTTTTGACAGTCAATTCACTTTGACTGTTTATCATCTTCCTTCAGACCCACATCTAAAGCTCTCAAGCTTTCTCAAAACCCATAAAGCTCCGAGTTTTATTTGAATCTTCTTCGAAGATTTCACTGCCATGATGGCTCTAAAAGTGAAGACTATCGCTTCCTCCTCTAGTGTCACCGCTGCTGAGTCTCGAATGGGTGGTGCTCCTCCTCAGGAAGCCACCATTTTAGGTAAAAGTCTTTAAATGGCTTCCGCCATTATTACGAACACGAAGAGGCTCTGTCCTCTTAACTTCTTTTTTAAAGTTTTGAAACTTCCGTTGAAGTTGAACAGTTGACACAGATCTCCCAGGTTCACGTTTGATTTGCGAACGTGATCCTCGCATTGATGAGCAGGACGCGGATCTGGTGACTTGGCATTTCTTTGCTTTGTCAATGCGATCCCCGCGTCTGCGAATTGAACACGAGTCCAGGGGACTCCGCATCTTGAGACTTCTGAACGCGGGTCTCATTTATGAGACTCGCATTTGAAACTCTAGACTGAGAGAAATTTTTAAGTGTGGAGTCTAGATGCAGGTTCCATATGCGCCTCACGTTTTAGTCATAGGATGCAGGTCTTATGTGTTGACCGACGCATTTGAACTCTAACACTTGGTGTAAATTCACTATTTTTTTTCAAAGTAATGATATTGTGTTTTTCTTTTTGTAGTGATGTATTCCTTGAATTCTCTGGCGAAGAGGTGCCATTTTGGACATGTTGGTGGACCAGATCTGGATGTCGTCTCCAAACTTGGTAGGACTGTGCTGGCCTTTACTGAAAAGAATCGAGAACGGTGAGCCAAGTTAAGCCAGGCAAGCTCACAGACTCTCCGAGAACTTATCACAGATGGGAGACTTAAATCAAAGGCCCGTTCTTTGTTGAAAAAGTAGGATTTTTTATTCGGAGATTCCGTCAATGAGGATGCAGAGGTGATGCTTGACAGCAGCTACAAATGGCTCTGTCGGCTTGGAGAGCATCCCTTCTTCCTTCCCGACATGGAAAAGATGTTTTCCTTGTCGTTTATCTAGCTGATGTCTCTTCATCGATCGATGGAGTGGGATCTGATAGAGGAACAATCTGAAGTTTCTCTCGGGCAAATCTTTCATCATATGACAGTGCTGGTGGATCATGACAAGAATATAGTTAGACTGTTGCCAGGTTCTTTAGAGGCAGAGTATCCCGTAGGTGAGACTCCCTATCAAGCGTCCATGTTCATTAACCAGTTTATGGACGTGGAGGGTGATTTTCTAAAAAGCGAGTTCTGAGCATTGGGATGGGTCCACTCCCCGAATAAGTATTGTGGTCGAGGATGGTGGGCTTCATCCTTGAAGATTTGAAGGACAAGCTATTACGATCGACCTCTATACCGCGGTCCAGACTGTTCAGTATGGCATCCCGCAGAGACATCACTTCTTTGTCATGCTAGAGCATTACAATCTGGAGACGTGTACATTCTTCACCCCAGTCGGGAGATGGAGCTCGCTCTTCATGAGATGTACGAAGTCTCTGGACTAGCGATGGGGGACATTCCATATGAAGAATATGTCCCATTGGCTGAAGAACTGCACTTGATGGAGGATAGTGCTTCTTTAGTGTATGTGACCTATTGGGAAGTGTTGCGTCACTTCCTTATCTGCGCTGAGTGCAAGATCCCTGGTTAGAAATACTGTACTTTTATTTTCCTAAAGTATTTATTTTGATTTACTAATTATTTTATTAACTTAATTTAATACTTCTTCTTGTGATTATTATTATTAAATATGCAAATTATTTTTGAGTTAGTAATGGTAATTTGACATTTTATATTTACCATTATGACTTGTTAGCATTTAATTACTAACTAGTAATTTTGTCATTACTATGGTTATTATTATTTATGAATAATATTAATGGTGTCATTATAATTTATTTATTTATTTTAATAATATTATAAGTATTAATGGTAGTGATACTTGTTAATTATCATTTCTACTATTATTGTTATTGTTATTATTATTAATATTAGTATTATTAGTGATATTGTTAATTGATTTTTATTACTATTGCTATAGTTATTCTAATTATTATTAGTATTATTAATTATTATTATTAGTGTTTATTAATATTACTATTCATTATTATGATTATTATTTATTATTATTAATAGTATTATTGTTACTACTAAGTGTGATTATTATCATTTGTTATTATTATTATTCAGTTAATGTTATATTATTATTTGGTTAACTATTATTATTACTAATTATTTGTTATTGTTACTATTATTTATTATTATTTGTTTTTAGTAGTAGTATTATTCCTTCTCCTTCTTATTCCTATTCTCTTAACCCATTACCCTATAGCTCATGATCCATACCCATTACCGTTTACCCTTACCCGAAACCCAAGCTATACCCATTATAACCACAAACCCAATAACCTAATATTTCTTTCTATATAATCATCTCATCTTCTAATATTAACCCTAAAACCAAATCCCTAATCTAATTATCTTCTCATCTCCAACACACAACCGCCAATACCCCAAGCTACCACACCTTCCCAAGCCGTCTCTATCTTCCCACACCCAAGCACAACCCACGGCCACCACCACCGCCTCCACATGGTCGGAGCCATGCTCACCACCGCACCAACCCTAGTCGCATACCCATCTCCATCTCCACCTTTGTCGAGCCTCTTCGGCGAGAATAACGACACCCATTATCTCTACCTTCTTCATGCTCCACCTTCACCGCATCGAGCCCCCCTCCTCCATCTACACATCGCCACCTTCCCCACGCCCACCACAGCCATCAACCATGGCCTTCTCTAGCCATGTCCCGTGCTGTCGACTCCTCGCGGCAGCCCGGAGTCCTTCCTGATCTCTCCGGTGAGCCACTGTTAGCCTCCGCGGTTTCTGTCTCCATCGATCGCCGCCTCCCTAAGCTTCTTCACCCGCGTGCGTCAGCCCCCAACCGCATGTGTGAATATCCTCCTCACTGATCTCTCACTTTATGTTATACAAATTAACATGTGTTTTAATTACTTAGTGTTTGGATGTGTAAATGAATGTATAAGTATATTTTAATTATTGTGCATGCATGTAGTGCGGGGGTAGCTTGTGTGCGTGAGTGATATGTGTGTTCTTTTTTTGCATTGTTATAATAATTACATGGGTGTATATATGTGCTAATGTGTGTTGTGATTGGAATGTGTACGTATGTGTGGGATGTCATTTACCGGCTCTCCGTGGATCGCCGTGGATCGCCGTCGGCGAGCGCGAACGCACCCACGCCCTTCACGGCGAACTCCTCTATCCAACGACATCCTCCGCTGCCCCTGACGCCTCCGCTAGAGCCTCCGTCGGTGCGCCGCAAATTGCCCCGAGGTTAGTGTATTTATTTGTGTAGGGATATAAGTGTAATAATATGAAAGTTTATTAAATGTGTAAGGGTACAATTATAATTATTGGAAAACGTATATGCATGATTTTGTGTGGATGCGTGAGCATGGTTGAGTAGGTGATGGATATGTAAGTATGTATGTATAGGCATGTTTATATATATGTATTGTTGTGTATGCTTGCATATGTACGTGTGTGGGTATACGCGTATGTGTCCGTACACATGTGTGCATGTTAATTGTGTATTTATGTTTATATGTATGTGTTGGTTGTGTGATACAGCATTTCGGATTTGTTCGGTGAGATCCGAACCCAGCTACAGGAGACCCGGACCCGATTCGGATTCATGCTCGTTGTGGACCCGATACAATAGCGATTTGAAGACTGTTCTATGGGATGATCCGTAGATCAGTACCGGTTCGTGCAGTGAAGACCAGATGGTGATTCGGTTCTGAAACTGCGTCATTTCATGTGAGTTTTTGTTCTTGTGTTTTTACCGTTATCGGTATGCATTTACATGTTACACTTATTATTTCATGTGACTTTCTGTTATATTTTATCAGTTTGATTGCTTATATCACTTCGTGAGTCATCTATGATTGTTCACTTTATTAACATAGTTGATATGAGCTTGTATTAGTGTCATTCGTGTGTTGGTAGTTTGGCGTTGTTGGCTTAGGCCTAGTTTTGATGTACCTTAGACTATGACTTGATCCGGCTCGATTTTGAGGTTGATATAGTTTGTATTTGAGAATAATAGTAGATTTTATGTGTATTAATTATCAGATTTGACATTCATCTATTTGGTAATTATTTCCGACCAGAACACCTTGGGATATTGTAGACAAGTAGATATGACGTTTCTATATCGATATGAGATGGTTTAGATATACCACATATAATGGATCTGATGTGATTTTATGTTAAACATTTCTGGACATGATGTTTTATTACCAGGATATTAGTATTCTTGTTAGTTCTTGCTAGTTGTTTATTATTCTGAATTCGGAGTTAGTTGCAAGGAAAGTTGGACCGTGATTTGGATTGATCTTGAGTTGGAGTTAATCTAGAATTTACATTCTTTATATTGGATCTTGAACTGATTAAGATAGGTTTGACGTAACTGGATTTGCAGTTGTGAGTATTGGGATTTATTAGATGATATTTTGCTGATGTTGAGTATCATAAGTAGATATTCCAGACCATAAGTTATTTGAGGATGATTCCCTACTTAGATATGATTTCGGTATATGTTTGACTTGTTGATCTCAATGATATACCATGTGCTTCATGTTTAGTTATTGATTACTTCAGTTAATAGAGATTGAGCTATTGTGATAGATTTATTTGATATCAGTGATCATGTACTTCAGAGTTATCAGATAGTAGTCATCACTTTATCAGTTATTGGTGAGATTATTTGTTGGTGATCATATGACATGTTCAGAGTTTATAGGAGTTGGTAGATATCTGTATCAGTTATCTGTTATTAGTGGCATCTTTGTGTTAGTGGCTATATCTCCAGTATCTTATTTCAGATGTCAAATATTAGTTGCCAGTTACTCAGTTGTCAGATATCAGTTTTCAGTTGTCAGTTATCAGATTATCAGCTAGTATTGACATCAGCAGTTGTTGGAGATATCAGTTACTATTACATATTAAAACAATTGATTTGCTTATTAATAAAGACACCATAACCCGGAAAAAGAGGTAATTGCCTGATGATGCATGTCGTGTATTTTGGGAGGACTTATTATGGTACCGAATTGTGGGTTCCAACCATGGGGAACCAAGGTAGTACTGGCTACCTATTCAGTTGTCAGTTGCCAGGGCTATGCCCGAATTACGGTGCCATACTAGTTGTCTTTTCGCGTGGGGCTGTGGTCTTCAGTTATTAGAGCCTTGCGGCTTGTCTTGGTTCAGCGCCAGGGGTGTTAAACCGTGGTACCGGGCATGCACGGTACCCTTCCAAAACACATGCACTACATTGACGGGCGGTTACAATAACGATAACTTTGTTTGATATGTGGGAAAACAGCTGTGGTATGGGACACAGCTAAGTACTACATTAGTTAGGTTAATAATAACCAACCAGACTAGTGACACATGGTAGGTTATACATCTTGACATCAGCTATTAGTTTACAGTTGTAATAGTTGCCTTATATCTACGTTCATGTTGTTATGCAGTTATCCTTCAGTTATTTGTTTATCATGCTATTTAGTTATCTTCTGACTGTAGTTTATCTTGTTATTATTCTGTGCACATTGTTTATATGTACGAGCTCTCCCCTTTACACACACACTCACCAGGTCGCTTTCTGACGACCCTGGATTTGCACGTCCAGATATTGGACGCTTTGTTTCTATTGTTCAGGTGTTCGTTAAGACCATACGCTTCGCGAAGAGCTGGAGCTTCTCCCTATTCGATTTCGGTATTCTTATCTTTCTTGCCTTTATATTATTTCTTGATTATCGTTATATCAGATTTAGTTGTTAGTCCAGTCTTTATTCATATGATATCATGCATGGATGCTTATATGTGATATTGCAGTAATCATGATTTATTACAGTTGAGCTTTATAGCTTGTTTCGGGTTACTTAAGGCTTAGCGCGTATACGTGAGGTATTTTTCTTGCGTATATGCGTTGCCGACTCATGTCGCGTCTCCGCTCCAGCGTATTTTGGGAAGCAGGGCGTAATAAGGTTTTCTTGGTATCAGAGCCTAGGTTTTCGACTTGCGATCTTGATCTTTGACTTTTGTTTCGTAAGATAGGCCAAGATCATACTGGTAACTTGAAACAATTTATAGTTACACTGCAATATACATATACTATCTATTATAATATTCAGTCCACTTGGAATTGGTCATCCTTCCTTTAGAAATCCTTTTCTTTGATATTTTGATATCCTTGATTTCTACTCTTCTTTTATAGTGATCCAGATTTTCATCTTGCTTCTCGTCCTCCTTCGGATGCTATTCCTTGACTTTGACTCTTAAGATTGGTTACTTCATGTTGAATCCGGTAGCATACATCAGATTAGCACAGTAGAAGCATGATAGATTTATGATGTGCAGAGAAGAGACGTGAAGCTTGTTTGTCTTCTCTTTTGATTTTGATTCTTTTATCATTCCCTGCCCTATTGAATTTTGGGGACGAAATTTTTATAAGGTGGGTAGAATGTAAGATCCCTGGTTAGAAATACTGTATTTTTATTTTCCTAAAGTATTTATTTTGATTTACTAATTATTTTATTAACTTAATTTAATACTTCTTCTTATGATTATTATTATTAAATATGCAAATTATTTTTGAGATAGTAAATGGTAATTTGGCATTTTATATTTACCATTATGACTTGTTAGCATTTTAATACTAACTAGTAATTTTGCCATTACTATGGTTATTATTATTTATGAATAATATTAATGGTGTCATTATAATTTATTTATTTATTTAATATTATTATAAGTATTAATGGTAGTGATAATTGTGAATTATCATTTCTATTATTATTGTTATTGTTATTATTATTAATATTAGTATTATTAGTGATGTTGTTAATTGATTTTTATTACTATTGCTATAGTTATTCTAATTATTATTAGTATTATTAATTATTATTATTAGTGTTTATTAACATTACTATTCATTATTATGATTATTATTTATTATTATTAATAGTATTATTGTTACTACTAAGTGTGATTATTATCATTTGTTAATATTATTATTTAGTTAATGTTATTATTATTATTTGGTTAACTATTATTATTACTAATTATTTGTTATTTTTACTATTATTTATTATTATTTGTTTTTAGTAGTAGTATTATTCCTTCTCCTTCTTATTCCTATTCTCTTAACCGATTACCCTATAGCTCATGATCCATACCTATTACCATTTACCCTTACCTGAAACCCAAGCTATACCCATTATAACCACAAACCCAATAACCCAATATTTCTTCCTATATAATCATCTCATCTTCTAATATTAACCCCAAAAACCAAATCCCTGATCTAATTCTCTTCTCATCTCTAACACACAGCCGCCAACACCCCAAAGCTGCCGCACCATCCCAAGCTGTCTCAACCTTCCCACACCCAAGCACAACCCACGGCCGCCACCACCGCCTCCACATGGCCGGAGCCATGCTCACCACCGCACCAACCCTAGTCGCATACCCATCTCCATCGCCACCTTTATCGAGCCTCTTCGGCGAGAATAACGACACCCATTATCTCCACCTTCTTCGTGCTCCACTTCCGCATGGAGCCCCCCTCCTCCATCTACACATCGCCACCTTCCCCACGCCCACCACAGCCATCAACCATGGCCTTCTCCAGCCATGTCCCGCGCTGTCGACTCCTCGCGGCAGCCCAAGTCCTCCCCGATCTCTCCGGCGAGCCATTGTTAGCCTCCGCGGTTTCCGTTTCCATCGATCGCCACCTCCCTAAGCTTCTTCACCCGCGTGCGTCAGCCCCCACCCGCCTGTGTTTGTATCCTCCTCGCTGATCTCTCACTTTATGTTATACAAATTAACATGTGTTTTAATTACTTAGTGTTTAGATGTGTAAATGTATGTATAAGTATATTTTAATTATTGTGCATGCATGTAGTGCAGGGGGTAGCTTGTGTGCGTGAGTGATATGTGTGTTCTTTTTTTGCATTGTTATAATAATTACATGTGTGTATATATTGTTGGCCCAGAGGCCTTCCACTCTAGTTTTGATGATGATTAACTCATGTAGTTATGTTTACTAATAATCTTATGATGTTTAGTTTCAGATCATTAACCAAGATGTTAGTTGGTGATTAGCTTCAACAAAGGAGTTTTGAAGCCTTTCACATGGTGATTCAAGAGCCCGAGCATAAAGATCATTTATAGCACTCGTTGGAGTCAAGCTCGGTGGATCACGGTTTGGATCGAGTCGACTAGAAGACGGAGTTCTTCAAGAAGATCTCGGTACCATAGTTTAGTTTGTGTTTTAGATCCATGTGTAAAGATTAGATAGTGTGATATGCTCAAGTTCACAATACACACACATTTCATGTTTTGGATATTGGTTTTTCGGTTTTTGGTTTAACCGATATTTGTTTTCATGAATAGATAGTATTAATACAAGTTTACTTTGTTTAAGTGTATATTAGATATATTCTATATACATGTAAGCTTAATTTCCTAGACAAACTTATGTTGAGATGCCTATTCATGAGGTTTGGTGTTTTGTGTTTTTTAACAAAACATATTTTTGGAAATAAAGACAAAAACAAAGATATGTATATGTTTCATGTATATTGGACCTATGTCCATATGCAACATGTTTTAAAATGATTAAGTATCATGTTTTTGTATTTGGATATGTTTTGGACAAAGTTTATTTGAAAAATCAAAGTTTGAAAAAATACAGTTTTTGATTTTCGTTAATTTTTCCATAACACAAAAATGGTTCAAAATGTTTGATATTTGTGTTGAAATTTTTAACACATATTTGTATATCATATAAAATGTTAGAAACTATTTTTGTGGAATTTTTAGAAGATTTATGGAATTTTTAGAATTATTTAAAACAAGTTTTTCTATCCCAAAACAGAACCTGCCAGGCTCTGGCGGTCGACCGGGACGGTCGACCGGGCCCAGACCAGTCGACCGACGTGCACAAACTTGTGCACGTTGGCACGGTCGACCGGGTCGGTCGACCGGCCAGAGAGCTTTGCTCTCTGGATTTGGGCGGTCGACCGGACGGTCGACCGGTTGCTTCCAACGGTCAAAATATGACCGTTGGCGGTCGACCGCCAGCCGCCAAGAGCTGAAATTAGCTCTAACGGCTAGTTTTTGGATTGGAGTGTATATATATCCCATTGTTTGAGTTTTTGGCTAAGTTTTTTAAGTGCAAAATTTACAGAGTTTCTCCAGTGTTGTAAACAAGTTTTCAAAAGTGTTTTAGTGCCAAAAAGATCCATCTTATTTGTTTTAAAAGTGTTTTGGTTATTTCAAAGAAAATAGGTTTTTGGGAATTAGTTTCATGATCTACAAATCTATATCTATTTGGTATTTTCCCAAGAGATTTTCTTTGATCAAAAACACTTTGTTTCCACACTTGAGCTATATCATTCTATTCTATTCTATAGGATCATTATTTGTGAAAAAATTGAGTTTGTGGTCTTTTGTGATCTCCTTGTTGTAAACTCTTTTTCTTTGTGGTTATCCCTCTTTGGTAGAGGTTGATTTGGGTTGTGGTTAGCTCTCTCTAGTGAGAGGTGGAGGCTTGTGTTGAGATCCCTTTTCGGTAGAAGGTTGGATTGGTGGAGTTCGGTACTCCGGTCTTCGGTAGACCCTTTGTATTGCCTCAGTAGAGGTTGTATGGTTAAGAGAGGAGTTCGGTACTCCTAGTGGATTGGAATCCTTTTCGGTGAAGGCGGGGACGTAGAGCTCAGTGCTCGAACCTCGAAACACATCTTGTTGTTTGCGTTTGATCCATTGACTCTAAACTCTCTCTCTCTTTATTTGTGCATAGCATCATTCATATTTCTTATCTTATATGCTTGTGTTGTGCCTTGCATTGATTCATATTGCTTATTCATATTATATGCTTGGCTTGTTTGTGTGTGCCTCACTTGTGCTTAAGCACGAGAGCTTCATAAGCGCCTTAACTCTAATTCAGAGGAATCAAGAGGAGTTAGTCCAGAGCCCTTCACGGGAAATTCGGCTACACTCGTTGGTTGCACTAAGTGTTGTTGCAATTTAGTTTTAATTTCCGCATTTAGTTCATTAGATTAGCCTTATCACCTATTCACCCCCCTCTAGGTTATTTCAATTGGTATCAGAGCCTACGCTCCTGATATTTGGTTTAACCACCTAGGAGTGAGATCTTGGTTGCTAATCTACATTTGCATGTTCATTTGCACACATTTAGATTGCACTCATGGATATCCCTCCTATGTTTGATATTTCTAGACTTGATATTTGGAAGGCTAAGATGAGTTATTATTTGAAAACCCTAGGACATAAAGTTTATCAAGCCACTACTAATAATCCTACCCCAATGATAGCAAGCATAAAAAGGCCAATGCACTAGCCCTTAAAGCACTTAGAGCATCACTTGATAAAGAACATTTACATGTGTTTGCTCACTATGATTCGGCTTTTGCAGTTTGAAGCATTTTGACTTCTCCCGAGCTACCAAAGATTATCGATAGAATGATGAGATCTAAAAGAGACAAGTCCGACAAACATTGCTTCATGGTCCAAGGGAATGACTCCCTTGAGGTACAATCGGACACTCTACTTGATGCTTGTTCTAGTTCATATTGCAATAAATGTTTAGAGACACAAGCTATGAATGATGAACTTGCTAAAAATTGTAAAAACTTGATTTCTAAATACAAACTATTGAAAAAGGAGAATCTTGTTTTAAAAGAAGAAAATGATGAATTGTGTTCAAAAATGATTTGGCTTTGCAAGAGAAAGTGGAGATCTCTAATGAGAGGGATTTATTGAAATCTCAACTTGAACTTGCCCTAAAAGAAATGAATTTTTAAAATCTAAAAATGATTGCAATGAAGTTTTGAAGAAAAATAAGCTATAACTTCAAAACTTGATTTTGTTGTGAAAGAAATGAATCCTTGAAAATAAAAATTGATTCTATTTCAAATATTTAGATGTTTGTTTAAATAAAATGAATCTTTAAAAATTGATATAGATTCACATGTTTGCCATGCTAGTGTAGCTTCACCACCTAGCTCACCTATTGCATTCCACACTTCTTCTTTAATTGAAAATGATATATCTTTGCTAAAGAAGAATATGGATTGTTTGGGCTCCACCTTGAGCCATTGTGTTTTTGAGCCATACACGTTTGGAATCTTTGTTTCAAAAGAAACAAGTTCCATCTATGCATGTACACCCTCTACGGCATACACATGCTACTCACGGTCACAACCAACACACCATGTATGCTCATATGTACACTTGTACACCTTGTGGACGTAAGGGCCACCTTGCTAAATTTTGTTTTGATCGTATAAATGATTGTAATTTAGCAAATAAATTTGTTTGGGTTAGAAAAGGAACTAACCTCCATGGACCCAAAAGAGTATGGGTACCAAGACCACCCCTATTGTATTTGATGTAGTTGTGGGCTCTCGCATGACGTGAGAGTTATGGTGCCTTGAGGTGGATGCGTTCCGAGCTTAAAGAGGATTATTTGGATGGATCACTTTCAAGGATGTTTTGGTGGGAAGACCACCTTGGTTTGGAGAGCTAGAGAGGTGCCTTCAATCGTTTTGGTACCAATCTCTAACTCCCGTTTATGTTTACATGCTTTTCATGTCTTTGTTTTCATAGCATGTCTTATTTTATTGTTCATTATGCTTATGTCATTAGTGATATACATGTTTAGTTATTTGAGACACCCATGTTTAATATGGACTTATATTTTTGTATTCTCACTTTGTTTAAACTAATATGTATATCCTAGATCTAATGCATATGCATATACATAATGATCATATGTATGTTTATGATTTTTGTTTTTGATGCTTCATATTTTGAATATATGTTTAAATGTTAGTTTTCATTAATGCTAGGATATATACTTGTACATATAGTGGGACACAAATAGATCATTATATATTCGTGCTTAAACGCTCATTTGTACCCATTAGATGTGCTAGTATAGTTTAGTTTTGATGATTCATACATTTTAAACTTGTATTCCCCATTTTGGACATGTTTTATGATCATGTGGTTTCACTTCATGTATATGTTTATTTTGCTAAACTTTAAGATATACATATATACCCCTTGAGTCATTTGCTTTTCATGCAAATCTTTATTATGAACTCAATTGTGTTTAGGGATATGCACGTATACTTCTTGTTTTGTCAAAACATACATATGCCTTGAAGTATATATTATTTTTTTTAATGAAAATTTAGTTTGACGATTTTCATGTTTTTCATGTTTAGCTTCATGTATATGTCCATCTTGTCCAAACTATTGATTATGTATATACATCCTTTGAGCCACGTGCCTTCATGCATATACATTTGTGGACTCGTTATGTTTTGGATATATATGTATACTTTAGTTTGTACTCGACATACATATGCCTTGAAGAAATCGAGTTTTTATGATTTTCATGTATTGAGGAACTTAGAGCTTGAATGTCTATTTTCATGATTATATGTATTCACATATACCTTGTACACTCACCTACTTATTGTTTTCTCATGACTTTATTTTCATGAGCATGATATGGGCTTTATGGACTTTGAGTGTTTAGTGACCATGAGATTTATATATGTTTCATGAAATATAATTTTGTTTTATTCCTTGCTTGAAGGATTCGTACTAGTTTTCAAGTTTTTTCATTTAACTAGTTGCGGTATTCTTCGTTATGGTAGAGTCTTCAAACATGCTATAGTTTTCAAACCTATTTTTGAAACCCCTACCTTCCAAGGGCGGTTGGCTGGGAGACCATGCACATGTATGCTTTATAGTGAAAATTATTTTAAACTTGAGCATGAAATGGGTGGTAGATGAAATGAGGTATACACTTGATATTATTGTTGTTTCAATTGGTATCATTGGATCTTTTCAATTGGTATCAATATTGACATTTTTGTATACTCATATATTGTTTTTGTGTATGTATGCTTTCATTTGGTATCATCTATTTTGATTGTACTCATTTTTCATACACCTATACATATTCTATTTGTGCTTACTATATCCCTATATCTTTAAGCACAAATTTTTGATTATGCAAAGCTTGAATGTTTAATGACTATCATGTTTCTATTAATGAGTTTTCAATTGGTATCTTATACAAGCTTATGCACCGTTTTATTTGGTATTTTCATAAAGGGGGAGAAATTCGTATTTTTATCTTTCAATTGGTATTTTGTTTACCGTTGATTTCTACTCCCACACTTTATGTTGAAAATTGATTTTATTTGGTATCATATGTTCTAAATAACAAATATTCACAATTGGTATCAAGATTTTGTTTACTTTCAATTGGTATCTATTGATCTATTTCTTTCATTGGTTGAAGATTTATATTGGTGTTTTAAAAATTTGATTTACTAAGATATCTCAAAATTTGTTTTATTGAGAAACTCAAAATAGTGTTTTAATAAGAAATGTTAAAAATGTTTTGATATGATTGCATATATGCAAGGGGAGCTTAACATCTCTTCTACACATAGATTCATGTTGAGTGTATCTTATATTGAGGAGCTTGACAACTCTTCTTTATGCGATACACGTGTGTAGGGGAGCTTCACATCTCTTCTTATGCATTGCATATTTTGT
This sequence comes from Agave tequilana, assembly GCA_038442645.1. NCBI lineage: Eukaryota > Viridiplantae > Streptophyta > Magnoliopsida > Asparagales > Asparagaceae > Agave > Agave tequilana. Next base: position 82,623 of record JAVJIF010001680.1, read on the forward strand.
GTTATGTGAATTAGGGCTTGTCATCCTTTCTTCATGTAATGCATATATGTAGGGAAGTTAACTTAGCGTCTTCCTCTTCATGAATGTATATCGCATATATTCTTATTATTGATTTGTTTGATATCACCCCTTTATTGATTCTTTGTTCGAACAAAAGGGGGAGAAGAATTTGTTAGTTTTGTTTTTACTTTAACCCCTTTGTTGATGATTGACAAAAAGGGGAGAAGTATTTGGTATATATGCATGTTTTCAGGATTTATGTTTCTGCATATATGTTTTGTTTTACAAATAGGAGAAAAAGAATTTATGAGTTTTATGTTTGATTGGCATGTTTATCTCCTTATATTTGCATACATGTTTATTTATGCACGTGCTTCATTACCATATCTTATTTCTTATTTCCTATGCATGAGTTAAGGGGGAGCTTCTTTGAAGCTTAACTTTAATCCATGCATATATAACTCCATGAGTTTTGTCATCATCAAAAGGGGAGATTGTTAGCCCAGAGGCCTTCCACTCTAGTTTTGATGATGATTAACTCATGTAGTTATGTTTACTATAATCTTTTGATGTTTAGTTTCAGATCATTAACTAAGATGTTAGTTGGTGATTAGCATCAACAAAGGAGTTTTGAAACCTTTCACATGGTGATTCAAGAGCCCGAGCATAAAGATCATTTATAGCACTCGTTGGAGTCAAGCTCGGTGGATCACGGTTTGGATCGAGTCGACTTGAAGATGGAGTTCGTCAAGAAGATCTCGGTACCATAGTTTAGTTTATGTTTTAGATCCATGTGTAAAAATTAGATAGTGTGATATGCTCAAGTTCACAATACACACACGTTTCAAGTTTTGGATATTGGTTTTTCGGTTTTTGGTTTAACCGATATTGGTTTTCATGAATAGATAGTATCAATACAAGTTTACTTTGTTTAAGTGTATATTAGATATATTCTATATACATGTAAGCTTAATTTCGTAGACAAACTTATGTTGAGATGCCTATTCATGAGGTTTGGTGTTTTGTTTTTTTACAAAAACATATTTTTGGAAATAAAAGGCAAAAACAATGATATGTATATGTTTCATGTATATTGGACCTATGTACATATGCAACATGTTTTAAAATTATTAAGTATCATGTTTTTGTATTTGGGTATGTTTTGGACAACGTTTATTTGAAAAATCAAAGTTTGAAAAAATACAGTTTTTGGTTTTCGTTAATTTTTCCATAACACAAAAATGGTTCAAAATGTTTGATATTTGTGTTAAAATTTTTAACACATATTTGTATATCATATAAAATGTTAGAAACTATTTTTGTGAAATTTTTAGAAGATTTATGGAATTTTTAGAATTATTTAAAACAAGTTTTCTGTCCCAAAACAGAACCTGCCAGGCTCTGGCGGTCGACCGGGACGGTCGATCGGGCCCAGAGTCGGTCGACCGGTCAGTCGACCGACGTGCACAAACTTGTGCACGTTGGCACGGTCGACCGGGTCGGTTGACCGGCCAGAGAGCTTTGCTCTCTGGATTTGGGCGGTCGACCGGACGGTCGACTGGTTGCTTCCATCGGTCAAAAATATGACAGTTGGCGGTCGACCGGGCGGTCGATCGCCAGCCGCCAAGAGCTGAAATTAGCTCTAACGGCTAGTTTTTGGATTGGGGTGCATATATATCCATTGTTTGAGTTTTTGGTTAAGTTTTTAAGTGCAATTTTACAGAGTTTCTCCAGTGTTTTAAACAAGTTTCAAAAGTGTTTTAGTGCCGAAAAGATCCATCTTATTTGTTTTAAAAAGTGTTTTAGTTATTTCAAAGAAATAGGTTTTTGGGAATTAGTTTCATGATCTACAAATCTATATCTATTTGGTATTTTCCAAGAGATTTTCTTTGATCAAAACACTTTGTTTTCACACACTTGAGCTATATCATTCTATCCTATTCTATAGGATCATTATTTGTGGAAAAATTGAGTCTGTAGTCTTTTGTGATCACCTTTTTGTAAACCCTTTTCCTTTGTGGTTATCCCTCTTTGGTAGAGGTTGATTTGGGTTGTGGTTAGCTCCCTCTAGTGAAAGGTGGAGGCTTGTGTTGAGATCCCTTTTCGGTAGAGGGTTGGATTGGTGGAGTTCGGTACTACCGTCTTTGGTAGACCCTTTGTATTGCCTCGGTGGAGGTTGTATTGGTTGAGAGAGGAGTTCGGTACTCCTAGTGGATTGGAAATCCTTCTCAGTGAAGGCGGGGACGTAGAGCTCGGTGCTCGAACCACGAAACACATCTTGTTGTTTGCGTTTGATCCATTGACTCTAAACTCTCTCTCTTTATTTGTCAATAGCATCATTCATATTGTCATATCTTATATGCTCTTGTTGTGCCTTGCATTGATTCATATTGCTCATTCATATTATATGCTTGGCTTGTTTTGTGTGCCTCACTTGTGCTTAACCACGAGAGCTTCATATAGCGTCTCAACTCTTATTCAGAGGAATCAAGAGGAGTTAGTCCAGAGCCCTTCACGGGGAATTCGGCTACACTCGTTGTTGTACTAAGTGTTGTTGCAATTTAGTTTTAATTTTCGCATTTAGTTCATTAGATTAGCCTTATCACCTATTCACCCCCCCTCAAGGTGATTTCATATATGTGCTAATGTGTGTTGTGATTGGAATGTGTATCTATGTGTGGGATGTCATTTTCCGGCTCTCCGTGGATCGCCGTTGATCGCCGTCGGCGAGCGCTAACGCACCCACGCCCTTCATGGCGAACTCCTATATCCAACGACATCCTCTGCGGCCCCTGACGCCTCTGTCAGAGCCTCCGTCGGTGCGCCGCAAATCGCCCCGAGTTTAGAGTATTTATTTGTGCAGGGTATAAGTGTAATAATATGGAAGTTTATTAAATGTGTAAGGGTACAATTGTAATTATTGGAAAATGTATATGCATGATTTTGTGTGTGGATGCGTGAGCATGGTTGAGTAGGTGATGGATGTGTATGTATGTATGTATAGGCATGTTTATATATATGTATTGTTGTGTATGCTTATATACGTACGTGTGTGGGTATACGCGTATGTGTTCGTATGCATGTGTGGGTGTTAATTGTGTATTTATGTTTATATGTATGTGTTGGTTGCGTGCTACAACATTTCGGATTTGTTCGGTGAGATCCGAACCTAGCTATGGGAGACCTGGACCCGATTCGGATTCGTGCTCGTTGTGGACCCGATACAATGACGATTTGAAGACTGTTCTATGGGATGATCCGTAGATCAGTACTGGTTCGTGCAGTGAAGACCAGAGAGCGATTCGATTCTGAAACTGCGTCATTTCATGTGAGTATTTGTTCTTGTGTTTTTTACCGTTATTGGTATGCATTTACATGTTACACTTATCATTTCATGTGACGTTCTGTTACATTTTATCAGTTTGATTGCTTGTATCACTTTATGAGTCATCTATGTTTGTTCATTTTATTTACATAGTTGATATGAGCTTGTATCAGTATCATTTCATGTGTTGGTAGTTTGGCGTTGTTAGCTTAGGCCTGGTTTAGATGTACCTTAGACTATGACTTGATCCGGCTCGATCTTGAGGTTGATATAGTTTGTATTTGAGAATAATAGTAGGTTTTATGTGTATTAATTATCAGATTTGACATTCATCTATTTGGTGATTATTTCCGACCGGAATACTTTGGATTTGTAGACAAGTAGATATGACGTTTTTATATCGATATGAGATGATTTAGATATACCACAAATAATGGATCTGATATGATTTGATGTTAGACATTTCTGGACTTGATGTTTTATCACCAGGATATTAGTATTCTTGTTAGTTCTTGCTAATTGTTTATTATTCTGAATTCGGAGTTAGTTGCGAGGAAAGTTGGACCGTGATTTGGATTGATCTTGAGTTGGAGTTAATCTAGAATTTACATACTTTATATTGGATCTTGAACTCATTAAGATAGGTTTGACGTAGCTGGATTTACAGTTGTGAGTATTGGGATTTATTTAGATGATATTTTGTTGATGTTAAGTATCAGAAGTAGATATTCCAGACCATAAGCTGTTTGAGGATGATTCCCTACTTAGATATGATTTCGGTATGTGTTTGACTTGTTGATCTCGAGGAGATACCATGTGCCTCATGTTTAATTATTTTAGATTAGGTTAGCTAGGATTTGATAGGATATAGGATTAGATTGGGATTTAGTAGATAGGATTAGTTAAGATTTAGATTATGAGTTATTGAGATTAGGATTTGATTTGGGGTAATTGGTTTGGATCATGGGTAAACGGGTTTGGGTTTATGGATAAGGATAATGGATTAAAGGGTAATGGGAAAATGGGTTGATAGGTTAGGAAAAAATAGAAAACACTAATACTATTAATAATAATGAAAATAATACTAATTAAGTAATAATAAAAACAATAGTATTAACAATAATATACTAATAATAATAATAATAATAATAAAATAATAATAATAAACACCAATAATATTAAGAATTTACAATACTGTAGTAATACCAATAATAATAGTATCAACAAAGGTAATTAGCCATAGCCGTAATAATAACAACAACAACAATATATCAATAATAATAGTTATAATTAACAATAACAAAACTATTAATATTAATAATGATAATTAATAATAATAATAACATTAGTAATAATAATAACAAACCATAGTAATAAGAAATACTAATTAGTAATTAAAATGTTAACAAGTAATAATGGTAAATATATAAAACCAAATTACCACTTAATACTTTAAAATAATTTGTGTATTTAATAATGAAATAAATCATAGATCAATTTAACAAATAATAATAAAATAACCAGTAAAAACAAAAAAATAATTTCTTAGAAAAATAAACAGTATTATTAACTAGAGATATTACACAATGTCTTGATCATCTGCTTGAGTAACCTTTTGCAGGGCTACCGCTACAAATGAAGCCGAAACCTCCTAAAATATCACTGAGATGATTGAAGAACTGACTCGGCCAGAAGGCATGAAAGTTCTCAAGACAGCACCGAAGTGGCCTCTGTAGGTATAACATTCGGGGCTCAGGAATCTTCTCAGCCAGGAGAACTACTGAAGGGTTTGCCCCTTTATCTCCCTAACCTGGTAAGATACTAACATTTGATAATCTCTCTCATGGTGTTATCACTGACACTGTTATAATGGTTGTAGGTGACATCTTCCTATCTCAAGTGGAAGAACCTCTTATGGGCACTGGTGTGGAGGATATTCCTTCAACTTCGGACCGCGTCTCTATTATGGTTGTAGAGACTGGATCAGGAAGTACCCCGCCGGCACTTACACCAGCTATGGACATTCTGAAAGGGCTATCTCTCCAAATGGTCAGGAAATTCTTCACAACAATGGAGTATTGCACTAAATTGGTGCTTTTTCGGTGAAGCTCCTTCAAGTTCGTACGAACACTCCTTGAGAACCAGTTGAAAACATCCGACAGACTAGGGGTTCTGATCATGTGAGAGCACATCAAGTACTAATTGAGAAACTTGGTGTGTACTCGAGGGACCTTAGGACCTGGAGAGAGACAATCCGGTTCCTGATGCTCAAGGGGTGTCTCAGAATCTTTGCACCAATTAGTACTGAGAGTAAAAGGAGATTGAGGAGCGGATAGCTGAAGAAGCTTGTTCTCTCAATGATTTCAAAGCCTGCTATCAAAATTTAACAGACAACCTTAAGAGATCCGAGATCGTCACCAAGAGCGCAGAGGGTGTGTTAGCGAGTGCTCAAGCTACAATTGCTAAGGCGCAAGCTTTAATCCATGACAACGAGTTGAAGCTTGTAAATGAAAGAAAGAGGGTGGGGTACCTTGAGGCTGATAAGTGATTGTTATTCATTTTTACATCATTTTTCACTTCCATATCATGCTTTATGTAAATAAAAATAAGCTTTTTATTCCTTTTCTCTCTAAATTTGTAGGTCCACCATTAATGGAGAGGAAGGCCCATAATCAAGAAATTATCAAGGAATTAATGGGATTAATTAAAGAGCCAAAAGGAAAAGCCCAAAGTCTAGCCCAGATCTGGAGTTGTCCACGAATATCCCCAGCCTTCTAGAAGATCTAACGTGGCAAACAGACTGTAACAGAACGGCAACAGAAATCGTTGGCGCAACGGCCAAGATTCTGCCACGGAAACGCGGCTTTGGCCGCGGATCCGCGGCAAGCATCTGGCCGTTGAGCCAGCGTTTGATTCCACGATCACGATTTGAGGGCCTCATCCTCTGGAGCCTATAAATAGACCCCTAGGGCCTCTGCGAAAAAGAGGGGAGAGATAGGAGAGAAGAGCTTGTATTTTTGGAGAGAATTGTAGGAATTTTCTCTAGCTTCCTTTTGTACTCTTGTAATCTTCTTCTTCCTTCTAGAATTCTACAAAGAGAGAAAGAGAGAGTGTGAGAGCTTGTAATTGAAGTGGTGACAACTTGAATGCAAGGATTTATCCATCTATTTTCTCATCTTTGCTAATTCTAGTGCTTTACTTTCTTCAAGCTTTAATTTCCATTGTATTTTCTTCTTCCATGAATTGTTGTGTTCTTTTCATTGCAATGTCTAGCTAACTCTCTTTAACATGACTAGCTAACCACTAACTTTACTAACTTCTAACTCTTGGGTGATTGCTTTATTATGATCTTGTAATTTCAAGTCTCTATTATCCCTAATGAAGATGAGTTACTTTAATTCTTGGCAAATGCTTGTTTTCATTCCATATGATTCATGTGAGCCTCATTTAGAGCCTTGTCTTTAGAACAAGTGCCTTGGTGGAACATGGAGATGGAGCACCTAACTATGCTATTTGTTGTACAATTTTCTTACTTCAATGCTAACTCGAGTATGACTTTGAATGACTAATGAATCTTGTATCTTCTTCCTTAGCATTCCCTTGAGTGACACTCCTTGATTCCACCATTGAAAATCTATCTCGGGAGCCGATGAATCAATGAGGCTACAAGACAAGCCGAGAAGATCACTCATCCTCTAAGTGGGAAAGTATTTGACCAAACAAGCAAGACAAACCTTTACCGATGAATCAACATGAGGCATGCATCACCCTATGAGATTAGTAAGTTAGTAAACTAGTTAGCTAGTCATGGTTTCTTCTATCTAAAAGTCTTTCAAGTTTTCCTTCTCAAAGTTTTCTTTCCAAGCTAGTAAAGTTTTCCAAGTTCATTTCACTTTCCTTTCCATCCTTTTTCTTTTTATGCAACAAAATCCACAACGAATTTTTCCTCTCTTTTCCATGTCATTTTGTTTTTATTGAACATAGAAGAACTCTCGTTTTCTTTCTTCAAAATTTGAAACCATAAAGCTTCCATTGCAAGCTCTCCCTGAGGATCGACCCGTAATGGCTTATACTACTACGGTGATTCGGAAGGAGTAAAGAAAAATTGTGAATACATTTTGGAGTTATTTGAGCATCACATAAGAGCATCGAAGGTTGATTCTGAACCCTCTCTCTGAATATTAGTGCACTCCTGCCTTCCGAACAAAATTTTTGGCGCCGTTTCCGGGGAGAGCAACGGTTTTCATTTGAATGAAGAACTAAGCAAATTTTCTTCTCTGTTGCAGGTTACAGGTTGAAGAAACAGGAAACAAAGCATTGCAGTAACATATAAGTGGTCTTGGGCCTCTGCTCAAGAAAGCAGAGACCATGTACCCTTTGATTTGCCGCATTTTCTCGGCCAAAGCCGCGGATCCGCGGCAAAGAGGAGTTGACTACTAACTGGTTTTGTGCAGGGTTCTTGCTTTGAAAAATTACAGCTGCTGCAAATCTTATTTCTTGTATGCTTTCACCAGGATCCTGCTAATAATCAACTGTAAACATTTGTTGAAAAGTTTAAAATTGATTAGACATTGCATTTTTAGGCACGTGTCTTTTCAATTCAATTACTTTACTGTTGAAGAGTGCTGGAGCAAAGTACGTTCGCATTGCATTTCGAATAGGACTCACTTCTTGTTGATTTACATCACTTTGAGTGAACCTTGTTTGCATATATTGTACACTTGCACAAAATTGATTTTAAAGGCATCACCCAATAAACAAGATAAGGTGGGGATTTTATTACCCTTTCCTTGGCCCAAAATCATCATCCAAGCACTCACAATCCCAAGATTTTTAATAAAATCTGATAGACGTTGGCCCTAAAGACATCCGGACTCAGTAGGAGATCAACAGAAGTTGAAAATTATTTTTGATTCATACTCCAGTCAAATCAGTGTCTAAGATTGGGGATTAAGAGGTTACGCCCCGAAGATACCGTGGTTTGGCGTAATTAAGGCCCGTTGCTTACGCACGGATACCTCCCACCGTATTTTGCCCCTACCTGGCTGATTAGTGTGGTCTGACTCGAGCAATAACCTTCTTTGGTTCATCGAACAGTTAGGAGTCGTCTAGGTCCAGGTATCCTAGATAGCTTGTGATTGATTTTTCTTTTCTTGATTGTTAGTTTCATTTTTTTCGCTTGTGTGATCGGTGAACGTTGATTGTGTATGCAAGAGTGGTACCGGGATCCAGATTCTGCAAGACTTGTTAGAATTTCTACACTTGCACAAACACCACCACCTGACACAATCCCAATCATGGCAAACACCATTTCGCTTCAAGACAAGTTCTACCCGATCCGCACTTTACTTCCATCATGCATTCTTCTCCCTGTGACCAATGGAATAATTTTGAGCTGAAGTCACAATTTATAACACACTCCCGCGATTCATGGCCTAGAATCTGAGGATGCATATTTCTTCATTTGTGAGTTTGAAGAAGTATGTGTGATGATGAGAATTTTCCATTAACTGAGGACGCTGTTAGACTAAGGTTCATTCCCTTCGCGCTGAAAGATATAGCTAAGAAATGGCTTTACAATCTTCCCGCCTGTTCGATTTCTTCATGGGATGATTTTGTAAGTCTTTCTTAAGAAGTTTTATCCCATTCACAAGACAGCCCTCATGAGAAGAACATTATGCAATTCAAGCAGGAATCAAATGAACCATTCTGGAAATATTCGAACGCTTCAAAGACTTACTAGCCCTATGTCCTCATCACGACATAGAAAGTGGCGGCAGTGCCAAATTATCTATGACGGACTTGATTATCAAACAAAGACACTCCTTGAAACCATGTGCCAAGGAGAATTTTTAAGAAAGACGAAATCAGGGTTGGGATCTCTTTGAAGCCTTAGCCGAAAAAATAATTCAGTGGGAGTCATGCCCAGAGAAACCCACTCCCACTACTTCCAGAACTGGTATGCATTCAATAGAATCCTCTATAGCTGCTGAGGCTAAAATAACACAATTGATGAAGAGGATAGAACTGCTTGAATCAAGGGAACCTACTGCTGTAAACCAGGTCAACCCACCACCTGTGGTCAAACCGGGTTGTACCTATTGCCATGATCTCAACCATCTGTTCGAAGAGTGTCATGTTTACCTATCTCAATGCATCAGGAACACGAATGCTGCTTACACTAGACCCAATTATAATCCATACTCCAAAACGTACAATCTGGGATGGCGAAACCATCCAAATTTTTCCTGGAGTTAGTCTGGTCCTCAGCAACCTAGGCAATCATTTTCACATCAATATCATGCTCAGTCTCCTCAACCCAGTTTCAACCAGAATCCACTAAATTTTCACTCATATCAGAGTTCACCACATTTCCAAACCAATTTCCAGCCCACATATTAGCAACATCAACCCCAGAGTCATTCAGACAAGAGAATATCAGAGTTGGAAAAAATGATAGAAACCCTATCCAAAACTCAGGCTTCAATGATGACCAACCAGCATCAGGATATGAATAAATTACAGATCCAGATAGGGCAATTGACTAATTCTTTAAATGAGAGACAAAAAGGAATGCTACCAAGCCAGCCAGTGCCCAATCCAAAAAAATCACTTCCCTCTGCATGAAGTTGAAGACATGGATCCCAGTCAATGCAACACTATTCATATTCTGAGATCCGGGAAGCGGGTAGATAATAAGGTTTTCAATCAACCACCCAAATCAGTGTCCAAATCAACACCTCCTGCTCTGGTACAACCAGCTCAAGTCAATCCATCTTCAAGTTCTGAACCATCAACTTCCAAATCTAAAGAAAAAGAAAAGGCAGATGAGCAACCAGACAAGCCTATTGCACCATTTCCAAATAGGCTAGCAAATTAAAAGCTGAATGCTCATATGGAGAAGATCAGAGAAATGTTCAATCAGGTCCATATCAATGTACCTCTTCTTGATGCAATACAACAAGTCTCATCATATGCAAAATTTTTAAAGGAAATGTGCACCAAGAAGAGGAAAGCAAATGTCCCTAAGAAAGTCTTCCTAGCTTCAAACATTAGCGAGTTGTTCACTGGGCCAATTCCTGTGAAATATAAGGACCCAGGGAGCCCAACCATCTCTTGTATCATAGGACAGACTACTATCAATAGGGCATTACTTGATTTGGGAGCCAGTATCAATCTTCTCCCCTTTTCTGTATATCAACAACTAGGGTTAGGCGACCTCCGTCCGACCAAAGTTACGATACAACTGGCAGATCGCTCTGTGAAGATTCCCAAAGGGGAGATCAATGATGTCCTTGTCAGAGTTGGGGAGTTTATTTACCCTGTTGATTTCATAGTTCTTGAGACACAACCTGTGTCTAACTCCAATCATCGGGCTCAAACTCCTGTTATCCTGGGGCGACCATTCCTTGCTACTGCAAATGCCATCATAAATTATAGGAATGGATCCATGAGGTTAACCTTTGGTGACATGACCAGAGAAGTGAATGTCTTCAACATAGATAAACAACCTCGTAAGACAAGAGATCAAACATTTGAGGTAAACTTTGTTGAAAACAATTGTGAGGAAGAGAGTGAAGAATCAAAAGATGAGTCGCTATTTCTTAATGAATTATTTCAAAATGAATGCAATCATCTTGATGTGGAAGAGCCTAATGTTAGAGTACCCTTTAAAAAGGGGAAATTTGATTTGGATATCTTCACTTTCAAAGAGCCAACCAAGAGTGTATCCCATGAGGATATCATTCAAGAACCTCCGATTGACATACTTTTTGAAGACCTCTTCGAAGAAGAACTCATGTGTCTGGATGAACCAACTAGGGATCTGTTGATTAATTGCACATCTCTAGGGGAAAGTGTTGACCTCAACTTTGAGGAGATATATGGAGATGAGTTAGAATTCCTCGGCATTCACAATGAAGAAGTTTCAAATGAGAAGAGTGGTGATGACAAGTCTTTGAATGAGGATTGTAGTGATATGAGGAAGAAACAACTAAAAAAGGTGAAACTGGGGATGCCGAAGGTTCAAATGACAATACAATTGGCATCCCAACTATGCCCTATAAAAAGGACCCATTGGAATGATGGGAAACGGGCTAGAGGGATAAGACCGAAAAAAGTCCTAGGTGTGGGAGATACTTCATGTTGTACATTTTCCCTGTAAATTATTTTGGGACCCTTTTTGTAAATAATAAATAAAATAATAAAATAATAATAAAAGCAAAAAAATAGAAAAATAATAACTTCAAAAATTGGACTTTGGTGCTAATTGGCACCAAGAGTTCCACCTCTTCATAAATCCCTTTTTCAAATCAACCTAGGGCTGTAAATATCCAACTCAGCCTAGGGTAATATTGGGACTTCACCTCTTTCAGCCCCCTATAAATTTCATCTACCCTGCCTCTTTCCCCTCAACCCTCAAACACATCTCAGATCTGAAACTATCTCTTCAAGCGCCGCCCCTCAAAATTTTCCCTCCACAGTCTCAGCCTTCCGCCGCGTTTCCGCGACCAGAGCCGCGATTCCGCGGCTATCTTTGTTCTGTTGGTGCACCGCCAAGGTCTGTTGAAGGCGTTTTTCCCTGCTCGTGGCAGATCTGGTGCCCGATCGTCCAAATTCTTGATCCAGTGCCCTCTGCAAATCGAATTTGATTTCCCCCCACGTATTCTGGGGGTGGTTTGCTTTCTAATTTTCCAATATATTGTGTAGATCTACATTTGTAGCATGGCACCATCTTTATTTGCTGAGAAAGATTACTCTAGAATTCTTTGTGACACCAATGGATATGGGCACATTTTCATTGATAGGATCCGTGTATGGGATTGGTACTCTCTCGTGTATGATAACTCCGAACATGATGCATTTTATTGCCCCGAATTAGTGACATCTTTTACAATTCCATTGATCATGCATCGGTTGATTTCACACATACCAGTTCACGGTCTACAAGCCCTTAGGTGACCTTTTCATCACGCTTCCTCTCCTTGAGGAACTGACTCACGTCCCTTGTTACCCACAACATAGCGACCCCCTTCCACTCATTAACTACATGACCATTATGGGGGCCCCACTGCACCGAACAAGACCGAGGCCTCAAGGCCAGTACCACCTTCCGTAATGTGCATTGCGTTAGACGATGGATCCAACGCAATATTCTGGGTCTGGACCATACCACTTCTTTTAACCGCCCTGTGCTGCAAATTATTCACGACCTTATGACTATGCAGTACACAGTCTGCCTCAATAAGACCATCTTCCATTCCATCATTACCAACTCCTCACGCACCCGGGGTGCTAAACATTCACACGCCATTCTGATTACGCGTCTCTGTAGGACTTTCCTACCGGACGCTATATTTGACGCTTATGACCGGGTGTTTGTAGCACATGAGAGGGCCACTAGTGCCTATAACAGTTGCTTACATGTGGTCTGGACCCCTAGTGTCCAGCCCGAGGATGTGCTAGTAGAGTCCTCTTCTGAGAAGAGTCTAAAGGAGGACGATGAGCCCGCATTTTGGCACCAGGACCCTCCTACGAACTCACGTGCATTCATGTCCACCATTTGGCGGGGCATAAAGAAGATTTTAGGGACAGGTTCGGCTGAGGAATCGAGTGGAGAAGCAATCATCTAGACTAGACCGTATTGAGGCGGCCTTCAGCGTTCACAGTCGGCTGGACCCAGCACCACCGCTGGTCCAAAACGACGACGTGGGTGATTCTGTTCCTTTACCTATTTCATGCATATTTTATCTTGCATACATTGAGGACAATGCATGAGATAGGTATGGGGGGTAGATACTAACTTAGGATTTTCATTTGTCTTTTTAGGATTTTATTTTTCTTTTTAGGATTTTTTATTTTCTTTTTAGGATTTTCATTTTTAGATTTTGTCTTTTTAGATTTTCATTTTCTTTAGATTTTACATTTTCTTTTTAGAAAAACCATAAAAAAATAAAAAAAAAAATTTTGATCCATTATTAAAGAATCAAACTTGATTTTAGGAATTAAGGAAACTCTTAACTAAGATTTCTTATTATAAGTCGAAAAGAGGAGTTTTGTTGGATTTTTAGGTTAAGTAAAAAAGGATAAGAAAGATAGCTAGATTTTAATTCTTTCTTTAGCATATATACATTAAACATATTGAGAGATTAATCAAAGACTTAGTGATTCTATTTACACATATATATAATAAAATAAAATAAAAAAGAAAAAATAAGTATAAATAAAATAATTACTTAGCCACTAATTAAGCTGGTTAGCTGTGCCTTAAGAAGCATGGCCAGTCACGCCTAAAGGTGGTTAAGTCCTTAGTATTCGTGGTCTAGTTTACTCGAGTTCTTGAACCTTAGGGATGTATCTTCATCTGGTGCCCTAAGACCGACTGGTTTGGGAGTCATCGGTAAGAGGCTCGTTACATGGGTAAATTGGAAAGCCTAAGGAAGTTAAGAAGGTGTAAATAAATAAATAAACAAATAATAAAAAATATATTGTATATATTAGTAAATAAATGAACTTTAGTCTAAGCAAAATCCTTCATATTTATGGACGTATATATACTAGGTTTGATGCAAAATCCGGTCTTCGCTCTATTCCTTAAAACTTAACCTAAGTTGAAGACAAAACTCTAAATAACACTTATAAAAAGATTGACGAGTTTAGGGTAACCCGAAACCTATAGATCAAGTAAAGTTCTTGAAAAATATGGATCAAAAAAATTTCTCACTAACATTTTTTATTTCTTTATGGATTTTGTGGGTGCAATCCGCTGAAAACCCTCAGGAGACAACACTCCTCCTCTAGGGTAACCTAGAGGTTTAACGGCTTGTTGCACATGCTCAGTGCAATCGTGTCACCTACGAAAGTGGTTCAATAATTTAGTTAGGATTTTTTCTCTTTTTCTTTTTTTTGTTCGAGGACGAGCAAAAGCTAGGTATGGGGGTGTGATTATTATTCATTTTTGCATTATTTTCCACTTCCATATCATGCTTTATGTAAATAAAAATAAGCTTTTTATTTCTTTTCTCTCTAAATTTGCAGGTCCACCATTAATGGAGAGGAAGGCTCATAATCAAGGAATTATCAAGGATTAATGGGATTAATTAAAGAGCCAAAAGGAAAAGCCCAAAGTCTAACCCAGATCTGGAGTCGTCCACGAATATCCCCAGCCTTCTAGAAGATCCACATGGCAAACAGATTGTAACAGAACCGCAACAGAAATCGTTGGCGCAACGGCCAAGATTCTGCCGTGGAAATGCGGCTTTGGCCGCGGATCCGCGACAAGCATCTAGCCGTTGAGCCAGCGTTTGATCCCACGATCACGATTTGAGGGCCTCATCCTCTAGAGCCTATAAATAGACCCCTAGGGCCTCTGCGAAAAAGGGGGGGAGATATGAGAGAAGAGCTTGTATTTTGGAGAGAATTGTAGGGATTTTCTCTAGCTTCCTTTAGTGCTCTTGTAATCTTCTTCTTCCTTCTAGAATTCTGCAAAGAGAGAAAGAGAGAGTGTGAGAGCTTGTAATTGAAGTGGTGACAACTTGAATGCAAGGATTTATCCATCTATCTTCTCATCTTTACTAATTCTAGTGCTTTACTTTCTTCAAGCTTTAATTTCCATTGCATTTTCTTCTTCCATGAATTGTTGTGTTCTTTTCATTGCAATGTCTAGCTAACTCTCTTTAACATGACTAGCTAACCACTACTTTACTAACTTCTAACTCTTGGGTGATTGCTTTATTATGATCTTGTAATTTCAAGTCTCTATTATCCCTATGAAGATGAGTTACTTTAATTCTTGGCAAATGCTTGTTTTCATTCCATATGATTCATGTGAGCCTCATTTAGAGCCTTGTCTTTAGAACAAGTGCCTTGATGGAACATGGAGATGGAGCACCTAACTATGCTATTTGTTGTACAATTTTCTTACTTCAATGCTAACTCGAGTATGGCTTTGAATGACTAATGAATCTTGTATCTTCTTCCTTAGCATTCCCTTGAGTGACACTCCTTGCTTCCACCGTTGAAAATCTATCTCGGGAGCCGATGAATCAACGAGGCTACAAGACAAGCCGAGAAGATCACTCATCCTCCAAGTGGGAAAGTATTTCACCAAACAAGCAAGACAAACCTTTACCGATGAATCAACGTGAGGCATGCATCACCCTATGAGATTAGTAAGTTAGTAAATTAGTTAGCTAGTCATGGTTTCTTCTATCTAAAAGTCTTTCAAAGTTTTCCTTCTCAAAGTTTTCTTTCCAAGCTAGTAAAGTTTCCAAGTTCATTTCACTTTCCTTTCCATCCTTTTTATTTTTATGCAACAAAATCAACAACGAAATTTTCCTCTCTTTTCCATGTCATTTTGTTTTTGTTGAACATAGAAGAACTCTCGTTTTCTTTCTTCAAAATTTGAAACCGTAAAGCTTCCATCGCAAGCCCTGAGGATCGACCCGTAATGGCTTATACTACTATGGTGATTCGGAAGGAGTAAAGAAAAATTGTGAATACATTTTGGAGTTATTTGAGCATCACATAAGAGCATCGAAGGTTGATTCTGAACCCTCTCTCTCTGAATATTAGTACACTCCTGCCTTCTGAACAAAATTTTTGGCGCCGTTGCCGGGGAGAGCAACGGTTTTCATTTGAGTGAAGAACTAAACGAATTTTCTTCTCTATTGCAGGTTACAGGTTGAAGAAATAGGAAACAAAGCATTGCAGTAACATATAAGTGGTCTTGGGCCTCTGCTCAAGAAAGCAGAGACCAAGTACCCTCTGATTTGCCGCGTTTTCTCGGCCAAAGCCGCGGATCCGCGGCAAAGAGGTGTTGACTACTAACTGGTTTTGTGCAGGGGTGCTTGCTTTGCAAAAATACAGCTGCTGCAAATCTTATTTCTTGTATGCTTTCACCAGGATCCTGCTAATAATCAACAGTAAAATATTTGTTGAAAAGTTTAAAAGTTGATTAGACGTTTGTATTTTTAGGTACGTGTCTTTTCAATTCAATTACTTTACTATTGAAGAGTGCTGGAGCAGGTACGTTCGCATTGCATTCGAATAGGACTCACTTCTTGGTTGATTTACATCGCTTTGAGTGAACCTTGTTTGCATATATTGTACACTTGCACAAAATTGATTTTAAGGGCATCACCCAATAAACAAGATAAGGTGGGGATTTTATCACCCTTTCCTTGGCCCAAAAATCATCATCCAAGCACTCACAATCCCAAGCTTTTTAATAAAATCTGATAGACGTTGGCCCTAGGGACATCCGGACTCAGTAGGAGATCAGCTGAAGTTGGAAATTGTTTTTGATTCATACTCGAGTCAAATCAGTGTCTAAGATTGGGGATTAAGAGGTTACGCCCCGAAGATACTGTGGTTTGGCGTAATTCAGGCCCGTTGCTTACGCACGGATACCTCCCACCGTATTTTGCCCTTACCTGGCTGATTAGCTGTGGTCTGACTCGAGCAATAACCTTCTTTGGTTCATCGAACAGTTAGGAGTCGTCTAGGTCCAGGTATCCTAGATAGCTTGTGATTGATTTTTCTTTTCTTGATTGTTAGTTTCATTTTTTTTGCTTGTGTGATCGGTGGACGTTGATTGTGTATGCAAGAGTGGTACCGGGATCCAGATTCTGCAAGATTTGTTAGAATTTCTACACTTGCACAAGCACCACCACCTGACACAATCCCAATCATGGCAAACAACACTTCACTTCCAGACAAGTTCTACCCGATCCGCACTTCACTTCCATCATGCATTCTTCTCCCTGTGACCAATGGAAATAATTTTGAGCTGAAGCCACAATTTATATAAACACACTCCCGCGATTTCATGGCTTAGAATCTGAGGATGCATATTTCTTCATTCGTGAGTTTGAAGAAGTATGTGTGATGATGAGAATTTTCCAATTAACTGAGGACGCTGTTAGACTAAGGTTCATTCCCTTCGCGCTGAAAGATATAGCTAAGAAATGGCTTTACAATCTTCCCGCCAGTTCGATTTCTTCATGGGATGATTTTGTAAAGTCTTTCTTAAGAAGTTTTATCCCATTCACAAGACAGCCCTCATGAGAAAGAACATTATGCAATTCAAGCAGGAATCAATGAACCATTCTGGAAAATTTTGAACGCTTCGAAGACTTACTAGCCCTATGACCTCATCACGGCATAGAGAAGTGGCGGCAGTGCCAAATTATCTATGACGGACTTGATTATCAAACAAAGACACTCCTTGAACCATGTGCCAAGGAGAATTTTTAAAGAAAGACGAAATCAGGGTTGGGATCTCTTTGAAGCCTTAGCCGAAAAAACAATTCAGTGGGAGTCATGCCCAGAGAAACCCACTCCCACTACTTCCAGAACTGGTATGCATTCAATAGAATTCTCTATAGCTGCTGAGGCTAAAATAACACAATGAAGAAGAGGATAGAACTGCTTGAATCAAGGGAACCTACTGCTGTAAACCAGGTCAACCCACCACCTGTGGTCAAACGGGTTGTACCTATTGCCATGATCTTAACCATCTGTTCGAAGAGTGTCATGTTTACCAGTCTCAAATGTATCCGGAGAACACGAATGCTGCTTACACCAGACCCAATTACAATCCATACTCCAAAACGTACAATCCGGGATGGCGAACCATCCAAATTTTTCCTGGAGTCAGTCTGGTCCTGAGCAACCTAGGCAACCATTTTCACATCAATATCATGCTCAGTCTCCTCAACCCAGTTTCAACCAGAATCCACCAATTTTTTACTCATATCAGAGTCCACCACAATTCCAATCTTATCAGAGTCCACCACATTTCCAAACCAATTTCTAGCCCACATATCAGCAACATCAACCCCAGAGTCATTCAGACAAGAGAATATCAGAGTTGGAAAAAATGATAGAAACCCTATCCAAAACCCAGGCTTCAATGATGACCAACTAGCATCAGGATATGAATAAATTACAGGTCCAAATAGGGCAATTGGCTAATTCTTTAAATGAGAGACAAAAAGGAATGCTACCAAGCCAGCCAGTGCCCAATCCAAAAAATCACTTCCCTCTGCATGAAGTTGAAGACATGGACCCAGTCAATGCAACACTATTCATATTCTGAGATCCGGAAAGCGGGTAGATAATAAGGTTTCCAATCAACCACCCAAATCAGTGTCTAAATCAACACCTCCTGCTCTGGTACAACCAGCTCAAGACAATCCATCTTCAAGTTCTGAACCATCAACTTCCAAATCTAAAGAAAAAGAAAAGGCAGATGAGCAACCAGACAAGCCTATTGCACCATTTCCAAATAGGCTAGCAAATCAAAAGCTGAATGCTCATATGGAGAAGATCAGAGAAATGTTCAATCAGGTCCAAATCAATGTACCTCTTCTTGATGCAATACAACAAGTCCCATCATATGCCAAATTTTTAAAGGAAATATGCACCAAGAAGAGGAAAGCAAATGTCCCTAAGAAAGTCTTCCTAGCTCAAATATTAGCGAGTTGTTCACTGGGCCAATTCCTGTGAAATATAAGGACCCAGGGAGCTCAACCATCTCTTGAATCATAGGACAGACTACTATCAATAGGGCATTACTTGATTTGGGAGCCAGTATCAATCTTCTCCCCTTTTCTGTGTATCAACACTAGGGTTAGGCGACCTCCATCCGACCAAAGTTACGATACAACTGGCAGATCGCTCTGTGAAGATTCCCAAAGGGGAGATCAATGATGTCCTTGTCAGAGTTGGGGAGTTTATTTATCCTGTTGATTTCATAGTTCTTGAGACACACCTGTGTCTAACTCCAATCATCGGGCTCAAACTTCTGTTATCCTAGGGCGACCATTCCTTACTACTGCAAATGCCATCATAAATTGTTGGAATGGATCCATGAGGTTAACCTTTGGCGACATGACTAGAGAAGTGAATGTCTTCAACATAGACAAACAACCTCGTAAGACAAGAGATCAAACATTTGAGGTAAACTTTGTTGAAAACAATTGTGAGGAGAGAGTGAAGAATCAGAAGATGAGTCGCTATTTCTTAATGAATTATTTCAAAATGAATGCAATCATCTTGATGTGGAAGAGCCTAATGTTAGAGTACCCTTTAAAAAGGAAAATTTGATTTGGATATCTTCACTTTCAAAGAGCCAACCAAGATGTATCCCATGAGGATATCATTCAAGAACCTCCGATTGACATACTTTTTGAAGACCTCTTCGAAGAAGAACTCATGTGTCTGGATGAACCAATTAAGGATCTGTTGATTAATTGCACATCTCTAGGGAAAGTGTTGACCTCAGCTTTGAGGAGATATATGGAGATGAGCTAGAATTCCTC
This sequence comes from Agave tequilana, assembly GCA_038442645.1. NCBI lineage: Eukaryota > Viridiplantae > Streptophyta > Magnoliopsida > Asparagales > Asparagaceae > Agave > Agave tequilana. The sequence continues at coordinate 102,273 of JAVJIF010001680.1, forward strand.
GGCATTCACAATGAAGAAGTTTCAAATGAGAAGAGTGGTGATGACAAGTCTTTGAATGAGGATTGTAGTGATATGAGGAAGAAACAACTAAAAAAGGTGAAACTGGGGATGCCGAAGGTTCAAATGACAATACAATTGGCATCCCAACTATGCCCTATAAAAAGACCCATTGGAATGATGGGAAACGGGCTAGAGGGATAAGACTGAAAAAAGTCCTAGGTGTGGGAGATACTTATGTTGTACATTTTCCCTGTAAATTATTTTGGGACCTTTTTGTAAATAATAAAATAAAAAATAAAATAATAATAAAAGCAAAAAAAATAAAAAATAATAACTTCAAAAAAAATGGACTTTGGTGCTAATTGGCACCAAGAGTTCCACCTCTTCATAAATCCCTTTTTCAAATCAACCTAGGGCTGTAAATATCCAACTCCAACCTAGGGTAATATTGGGACTTCACCTCTTTCAGCCCCCTATAAATTTCATCTACCCTGCCTCTTTCCCCTCAACCCTCAAACGCATCTTAGATCTGAAACTATCTCTTCAAGCGCCGCCCCTCAAAATTTTCCCCTCCACAGTCTCAGCCTTCCGGCCGCGTTTCCGCGACTAGAGCCGCGATTCCGCGGCTGTCTTTATTCTGTTGGTGCGCCGCCAAGGTCTGTTGAAGGCGTTTTTCCCTGCTCGTGGCAGATCTGGTGCCCGATCGTCCAAATTCTTGATCCAATGCCCTCCGCAAATCGAATTTGATTTCCCCTTACGTATTCCGGGGGTGGTTTGCTTTCTAATCTTCCAATCTATTGTGTATATCTACATTTGTAGCATGGTACCATCTTTGTTTGCTGAGAAAGATTACTCTAGAATTCTTTGTGACACCAATGGGTATGGGCACATTTTCATTGCTAGGATCTGTGCATGGGATTGGTACTCTCTTGATTGCTAAAATAATGAAACAACGAATGAGTTAAGAATGTACCGTGTAGCTTGTGGCTAACGGGTCGTGTCCACAAGGAGGGATGCGATGGAAGCTTTTCAGTGGTTCGTTTAAAACAAGAAATTGTGTTCATTTTTTTTAGGAAAAAGAGAATGGAAAGAAAGAGATGAATGAAAGAAAAATTACAACTTCAGAAAAGACTTTGGAGAAGGTGATTTAGAAAACTTAGAAATTTCTTTGTTGTTTGTATTAATAGAGAAAGTCTGGGCTCACTATCTTACTACTCAATTGTTCTTTCTTCCCTTGAAAAGTTAAGTCCCTCAAATGATCATTTGCAAAACTTAGAGTTATCTTTTAGAAAGCTTTGAGTAAAGCACATAAGATGTTTTAGGAAAGTTGAGTCTTTTTCTTCAAGAAATCATAGAATCGAATGTTAAAACAGCAAGTGCGAAGAAACAAGAATGAATTAAAACGATTCGAAAGATGTTCATGTAAGAGCTGTGAATTCAACTATCACACCCATCCTCATGTGCCGTCTAGAACACTTTCAAAAAAGAAAGGCTTTTAGTGAGGCATTTATATGAGTCATCGGGTCTTTTTCTTTTAAAAACAGAAGAGAAGAAAAAACGAGAGAGTTCGATAGCAAGCCCAGAAAAAGTGTTTAGTTACTCATGGAAAGCGAAGAAAACAACGACATAATATAAAGCATACCGTACTGCAAGTGAAAGAGAAATCGGCCCGACTTTTGTATTGCTGTCACTTCAACCTTCAAGTATAAGCTCTCAGTCCTCTCTCTCACAGTTTTTGAAACTGGACTACAACTTAAAAGCAAGATTACAACTTTCTTTTTAGCTAACAATGAACCTAGATCCTAAGAAAATAAGTGCAAAAATTTAATCCTAGTCTTCGCTGCCTTTTTTTCCTTGCTGAAACCCCTTTTTATAGCCAAAACCTTACAAGATAGGATCCCGGGAAGGTTGGGGGAGCAAACGCTCCCCCAACAGAAGTGGTTAGGCCGCGGAAACGCGGCTTGGGCCGCGTTTCTGCGGCCTTGGTGTGGCCAGATGGCCACACCCAAGGGGAGAGGGCTCCTGGTTTGAAGTGTGACTCGCATCTCCTGCTGGTTTTCTTATTGCTGCTTCAACGTTGACTGAACAGCTTTTGATTTTCTGGCTTCAATTGCTCGATTCAAGGAGGATTTTTCTCAACCCCTTGATATGCCAGGATTTAGCCCAGATTTCTCCATTTTGAATTAATTCTGAACTAATTCAGAATTTGGTGGGCTTTTGGGCTTGTTTCTCTCTTTTTCTTTTAAGCACTTGGGCCTACATTTAGCAAAGAAAAAGACAATTTATTAATAACATTTATTAGCTAACAAGTGTGGTAAAGTGACAATATTAATGCAAAATATGTGACAAATCACACCCCACACTTATCTTTTGCTCGCCCTCGAGCAAAACATTGGTCTAACTCAAATAAATTATTAGACCACTTTCGCAGGTCACTCGATTGTACTGAACATGTGCAACAAGTCATTAAACCTCTAGGTTACCCCTAGAGGACGAGTTTTGTCTCGTGAGGGTTTTCAGCGGATTACACCACAAAATCCAAAAAAAAAAGAAAGAGAAAAAAGTTAGTATTTAGAAAAGCTTTTTTTTTTTGGAAGGAGAAAATATTTGAAGTATATTTGTGAGAGTTTAAGTAATCTATAAGTTATACGAATATCAAATTTATCATTCCTAAACTTAGTCTCTATTCAAAAACATGTCATCAATTAAAGTAAGGAGTCAAATTGTACTTCTCATCTAGTCTATTAATTTACTCTGAGTCGTATGCACCATCGTGACTGTGAAGTTTACTAAGGGTTCTTCAACATAACTCCTATGCCTTATATTTATTTATTTTTGGTGAAATTTATTCCTCCATTTCATTAGGCTTTCTAATCTGCCCATGTAACGAGCATTCAGTCGGTGACACCCAAACTGGACAGTTTTAGGGCACCAGGTGAGAAAACACCCCTAAGGACTTAAACACTCGAGCAGATAAGGCCACGAAACCAAGGTTTTTCTTTCTACGATGTATCCCTTTTAGGCGTGAATACCTATGCTTCATGAGGCATAAATACCCAGCTTAATCAGAAGATACACATTTTTTTATCGATGTACCCCTTTTAGGCGTGAATACCTATGCTTTATGAGGCATAAATACCCAGCTTAATCAGAAGATACACATTTTTTTTTCAAACTTATCTAATTATCTTTTGCATAAATACTAAGGCTTGCTTAGGCCAAAGCACCTAGCTAATCAATAATTAGACTTTTTTTTTAAGGCATAAGGGTCTCTGTTTTTAAACCCTAAGTGTGTAACTGTATTTTGTGTGCATATGTCATCAAGGTAAATATCAAGACTAAATTACTTTCACAAATTTTCTTCCTGACCCTAAAAACAAACAAGTAATCTTATTTGACCAAGTGTAAGAAATCCTAATTATGATTCTCCTATTCCTTAAAATTGACTTAAATGCTTACAAAAAAAATATATCAAAAATTGTCCACCCTTTTAAAATTTTTTTATTTTTAATATCAGTCATATTAGAACCCTCCCCCACACTTATCTCATGCATTGTCCCCAATGTATGAAAGAAATGTATAAGTGCATGAAAAAATGGAAAGGAGGAAAGTTACCGATACATTGGGTCAAAAAGACCCATTACCGTTTCATCTATCGGCACCGATTCCAAGAAAGGTTTAAGGCGTTGACCATTTACCTTAAAGTCATTTCCATTCTTGGGGTCTGATCTCAACTGCACCGTGTGGAAACACAGTTTTTACAATGAATGGCCCAGTCCATCTCGATTTCAATTTTCCTGGAAAAAGATGAAGCCTAAATTATAGAGTAAGACTTTTTGTCCGGGGACAAAGGTTTTTCTTACGATGTTCTTGTCATGAAAAATCTTGACTCTCTCTTTAGTGATCCTAGCATTTTCATAGGCTTCATTTCTCAACTCCTCCAATTCGGAAATTTGTAATTTCTGAAGGTCACCGGCCTTAGTCAAGTCAAAATTCAACTGCTTGATTGCCATAAGGCTCGGTGCTCTAACTCAACGGGCAAGTGACAAGGTTTGCTATAGACTAACCTATAGGAGATATTCCTAAAATCGTCTTGAAAGCGGTCCTGTAGGCCCATAGAGCATCTAAAAGTTTGAAGGACCAATCTTTCCAGTTTTGGTTCACAGTTTTCTCCAATATAAGCTTTACTTTTCTATTTGAAATCTCAACTTGCCCACTGGTTTGAGGATGATAAGGTGTGGACAACTTGTGAGTTATGGCATACTTTCGCATAAGGGCTTCAAAAGATCTATTGCAAAAGTGAGTGCCATTATCACTGATGATAGCACGAGGGGTTCCGAAGCGGGAAAAAATGTTCTCTTTCAAAAACTTTATGACAACTTTGTTATCATTAGTTTTACATGGAATGGCTTCTACCCACTTGGACACGTAATCCACAGCAACCAATATGTATTGGTTCCCAAATGAATTAGGAAATAGACCCATAAAGTCGATTGCCCAAACATCAAAGAGTTTTATTTCTAGAATTGGGTTGAGGGGCATCATATTTCGGTGTGAGATCCTTCCTACCATTTGGCATCTAGGGTACGTCTTGCAGAATTCATAAGCATCCTTGAATAGAGTGGGACAATAAAACCACTTTGGAGCACCTTTTCAGCAGTCTTGCGGGGACCAAAGTGTCCACCGCATGCAAGTTTGTGACAAAAGGATAGAACACTCCTAACCTCCTCATCGAGAATGCATCTCCTAATAATTTGGTCAGAACAGTACTTGAAAAGATACAGTTCCTCCCAAAAGAAATACCGGACGTGGGATAAGAATCGGTAAACATCATTTTTGGACCAATGAGACGGAGTTTGGTTTGTGACTAAGTAATTCACTATATCAGCAAACCAAGGTTCCCTAGAGATGGCAAAGAGATGTTCATCAGGAAAATCCTCATTGATGGGTAATTCGTTGCATGGAGAATTAGGTATCCGTGAGAGGTGGTCAGCAACGACATTTTCTACGCCTTTCTTATCTCGAATTTTGAGATCGAATTCTTGAAGAAGGAGGATCCAACGAATGAGTCGGGCCTTGGCATCCTTCTCATCATGAGGTGCCTAAGCGCAGAATGATCGGTGAAAACGGTGGTTTTGGACCCTAGTAGGTAGGGACGAAACTTCTCTAAGGCAAACACTACTGCCAAGAATTCCTTCTCGGTCGTAGTGTAGTTCATTTGAGCATCATTGAGAGTCCTACTAGAGTAATAGATCACATGCTGCTTGTTATCAATGCGTTGTTCAAGGACAGCGCCTATGGCAAAATCGGAAGCATCGAACATGATCTCAAATGGCTTAGACCAATCCGGTGCAGATATGATTGGTGCAGAAATAAGCTCTCTCTTAAGCTTTCCCAAGAATTTATGCATTCAGCATCAAAAGTGAAGGACACATCCTTAGCTAACAGATTAGTCAAGGGCCTAGCAGTTTTGCTCAAATCCTTGATAAATATCCGGTAGAAACCAGCGTGTCCTAAAAAGGATCTAATGTCCTTAACGCATTTGGGCATGGGAAGCTTAGCAATAACCTCGATTTTGGCTCTATCCACTTCAATTCCTTTCTTGGAGATTTCATGACCCAAGACAATTCCATGTTTTACCATGAAGTGGCATTTCTCCCAATTCAGTGTCAGATTTTTCTCAACACAACGTTGGAGGACGAGTTCAAGATGGTGGAAACATTGAGTGAATGAATCTCCGTAGATGGAGAAATCATCCATGAAGATTTCTAAGAAGCGTTCTACCATATCTGAGAAAAGACTCAACATGCAACGTTTGAAACGTTGCTGGGGCATTGCATAAGCCGAAGGGCATTCGACGATAAGCACATGTCCCAAATGGACATGTGAACGTAGTCTTTTCTTGGTCCTCAGGAGCGATAGGGATCTGGTTATAGCCCGAGTAACCGTCCAAGAAACAGTAATACTCGTGACCCGCCAAACGTTCAAGCATTTGATCAATGAAGGGAAGTGAAAAATGGTCCTTACGAGTTGCAGCATTTAGTTTCCTATAGTCAATGCAAACTCGAATCTTCGTGGGAAGTCGAGTTTGAACCAACTCTTTGTTCTCGTTTTTCACTACGGTGAAACCAGATTTCTTTGGGACCGCGTGGACAGGACTGACCCATTGGCTATCAGAAATGGGATAAATTATCCCATTGTCTAAGAGTTTTATGATTTCAGCATGAACAGCCTCTTGCATTATAGGGTTTAACCTACGCTGCGGGTCTCTCTTGGGTGTGGCGTCTTCATTGAGATGGATGCGGTGTTGAACGATGGTTGGACTTAATCCCTTGATATCAGTCATAGTCTACCCGATGGCTTCCTTATGTTTTCTTAGAATTGCTTTCAAATCTTTTTCTTCCCCATTATTTAAATGGGAGGCAATGATGACGGGAAAGGTCTCTTGTTCGTCTAGATAAGCGTACTTGAGATGCGCAGGTAGGGCTTTCAATTCTAAGGAAGAGGAAGGCTCACTAGAGGGACTAGTCAAATCTATTGGCTCCATTGTTGGTGAAATAGGGTTTGAGGCCCAATTCACAGCAGAGTCTACAACTTGATCAAGATTAAAGTTGTCAGATTCTAACTCGAAGTCAATCTCCACTTCTGATTCCAATTCTTCCCCGTGTTCACTTGTCAAGTTCTCAATTAGGTTGACTTTAAATGTTTGGTCCTCGATATCGCGGGGTTATTTTCCTAGATTGAAGACATTGACTTCTCTAGTCATGTCTCCAAAGGTTAACCTCATAGACCCATTCCTACAATTGATGATGGTATTAGCAGTAGTAAGGAATGGTCGACCTAGGATGACAGGAGTTTGAGCCCTACGATTGGAGTTAGAAACAGGTTGTGTCTCCAAAACTATGAAATCGACAGGGTATATGAACTCTCCTACCCGAATCAGGACATCATTAATTTCCCTTTTGGAACTTTAACAGAACGGTCAGCCAGTTGGATGGTGACTCGAGTTGGACTAAGGTCACCCAACCTGAGTTGTTGATAAACAGAGAATGGAAGCAAGTTGATACTTGCCCCCAAGTCAGGAAGGGCACGACTAATCTCGGCTTGTCCTATTGTGCAGGCAATGGTGGGACTACCTGGATCTTTGTACTTGACAGGGATAGGACCCGATAATAGCTCACTAATATTAGTGGCTAAGAAGACCTTCCTTGGAACATTAATCTTTCTCTTCTTGGTGCACATGTCCTTAAGAAACTTAGCATAGGAAGGAACTTGTTGGATGGCATCAAGAAGTGGCACATTTATCTTCACTTGGTTAAACATCTCGATTATCTTGTCCATGTGAGGATTTTGCTTGTTATTTTTCAGCCTATTAGGAAATGGTACTAATGGCTGGTGCACCTGGCTGGCTGACTTGTCTTTTTCAGACTCGTCAGGATTGGAAGAAATTGGAGTAGATGAAGTGGAAGCTTGATTATGGTTGTGCTGAATTGGATTGGGTGGTGTTGACACTTGGTTATCAACTCTCTTTCCTGACCTCAATGTATGTACAACATTACATTGATTGAATGAAGGATCCTCAACCAAATGAGCTTGCTGGGAATTCCTCGGATTGGTGACTGGCTGACTTGGCAGGGTACCCTTTTGTCTCTCATTTTGTGGGTTGGCTAGTTGACTCATTTGAACTTCTAGCCTCTGAATGGTTTGCATGAGAGAGTCTTGGTTTTTCATATATCTCTCCATGTTTCTCTCAAAGTCAGTCATTCTTCTTTCCAATTGAGGATTCTGGAAGGAGGATTGTGGAGCTTGGTTAGGAAAGTTATGTTGATAATTTGGAAAGCTTGGTGGATGGTTGGGAGAATTATTATAGAAATTGGAGAAGTTGGGTTGATGATTGAAAGAATTGTTACCATGATGGAAGTGGTTAGCATGATTGGATCGTGAATGGTCATTGTTGTTCTTGCTCCATGAGAAATTAGGGTGATTTCTCCAGCCGGGATTGTACGTTGGTGCGTAAGGATTGTTGTTCGGCCTTGAAAAAGCCGCATTCATCGGTTCGTGATAGGATTGCTGAGCCTAAAACACTGGGCATTCCTCGAATACATGGTTCATGGCTTGATAGTAAGTGCAGTCCGGGGGTGAAAATTGGTTCGGGCTGACTTGATTGATTGGACTTGGTTCTTTCGTCTCTAGAGCTTCCAGTCTTCTAGCTAAATTAGCTAACTTAGCCTCATTAGCGATGGACGATTCTATGGAGTGGAGACCTCCTTTTGAAGAGATGGAGTTAGGATTCTTAGAGGTCTCACTCGCAGATTCCCATTGGATGGTTTTCTCAGCTAAATTTTCATACAAATCCCATCCCTCATCTTCATCTTTCTGCAAGAAACCCCCTTGGCACATACTTTCTAAGAGGGTTTGGTGGAATAGTCTAAACCGTCATAGAGAATTTGGCATTGTCGCCATTTCTCTATTCCATGGTGTGGACATTGGACAAGGAGGTCTTTGAAGCGTTCAAAGTACCTCCAGAACGGTTCACTAGGCTCTTGCTTGAATTGCATGTTCGTCTTCCTAATGAGAGCGGTTTTATGGATAGGATAGAATTTCTTCAAGAAAACCTTGATGAAACCATCCCAAGATGTGATGGAACCGGCTGCTAAGATGTAGAGCCACTTTTCCGCTAGGTCTTTAAGTGCGAAAGGGATAAATCTCAACCTAATAACATCATCTACAAGGTGTGAGATTTTCATCATAAGACATACTTCATCAAATTCTCTTATGAAGAAGTAGGCATCTTCGGACTCTAGACCATGAAATTTGGGGAGTGTGTTGATGAATTGAGGCTTGAGCTCGAAATTGTATTCACCAACCGATGGAAGTGAAATGTAAGATGGAAGTGAGGTCCTAATGGGATAGAACCTATCATGCAGTGATGTTGATTGAGCCATTATCGGATCTGGTCTTGGTTCAACCTTGGGTGGTGATGTGTTTCTAGTCAACCTAGATGAATTAGGGTCTCTCGACCACACTTGCATGCACAATCACAATCACAACAAGTTCAAACAACAGTCAACAATAAAAATCAACCAAGCCTAGTCTAAGGTAACCTCGACCTAGACAACTCCTAACTGGTTGATTGTCCACAAAAGGTAGAGTGTAGACCTTGACCACAAGCTAATCAGCCAGGTCAGGGAAAGATTGGTGGGAGGTTTTCCGTCAAAAGACGTTCCTTAATTAAATAACCACCAATTTTCGGACTTTCGGCCCTCAATCCCCTTCCTTGACACTGATTGACAGGGGTCAATTTCCAACACCTTCCCTCTTTAGGATAATCTCCTAGTGAGTTCGAGATGTCCCTAAGGCCAACGTCTATCAAATTTTAATTAGGCTTAGGTTGTGCGTGCTTAGAGATGGTTTGTGGGCTAAGGAAGGGTAATGACTTCCCCACCTTATCTTGATTTGGGTTTTGCCCTTAGAATTGATCCGTGCAAAGTGTACAAGATATAGAAAGTAACATTCAAAAGCAATATCACCCAAGAATGTTTCCTATGCTATATGCTATGCATACATACCTTGTCTCCAGCTCTCTTCAACAGTAAAGTAAAAGAATTGAAAAGACTTGTGCCTAGAATGCAAATGTCTAATCAATTTTTAACTTTCAACGAATATTTTTGTAATACCCCTCTCCCGGAATACGTGCCTAGTTACGTATTCAGTCTTTCGATCGTATTTTCTGATTTACCATCCGTATTTGACCAATTTCAATTCCAAATATCATTTTCCAATATTTAGATTTTATGTGATTTTCTGGAATTTTCTGGAATTAAAATGAATTTCTCCGAAACCGGTGTCGGCCAGTACCGCTGGCCGATTTCCGAATTTTTATCTTCCAAACTGTTAGGAATTTCTAGAAAGTCCTTTAGACTTTATTTCTTAGAATCATATTTCCTACTTATACTCTTTTTCTGAGAATTTTATAAATTTATGAAAATTCTTTCGGAGTCGGTAAATAACTGATTCCGGGATTTTTAATTAAAAATCTATACAGTATTTCTTCAAACGAATTTCACCATTGGTCTTCAAATATTATTCTTGATTTTTGGTAAAATTTTCAGACCATTCCAAAATACTTGAATTTCGGGCATTTTTCCAAAATTTGCAAAATTCCTTTTCCACTTCATTTCCACCTCATTTCCCACTCACACTTCACCTAACCCCACTCACTCTCTCCCTCTCCCACAGCCGGCCAAGTGGCCAAAGAGAGGACACTCACCTCACCCCTCCTTTTGCAAGAAAACCCCTCACTTCTATCCAATTTCCAACCCCTTTACAAAAATCCCAAACTATAAATTCCTATTCATTTGCAAATCACTCTTTTCTCTCTTTCACTTCAACAAGAGAGGAGAAGCTCCATAATCTCCTCCTTCCACAACTGAACCCTAGCTCCAAGATCACTTCAAAACCCTTCCCTCCAGCCCAAGGCAACTCCAAGAGCACTTCTTCACCTCAAGCTTCCACAACAAGGGTGGAGTGAAGACATCATCCTCATCCTTGGATCAAGTCACAATTGAGCCTATCCCAAGTGAGTATTTCACTCACCAAGACTTGTATTAGCCCTAGAATACTTGTATCTACACTTCTTGTACACCTAAGTCACCAAAAACCACGAATTGAACCATCAAACACACTTCCAGAAATTCTGATCTGCTCACTGTTCTTCACAGTATTAGTCGACTCATCATAGGAACTAGTCGACTAGAACACTTAGCTGAAACCTAGTTTTCTGGAAAAACCCAGTATCAGTCGACTTGCCCCAAATATTAGTCGACTAACAAACTCTCTGGAAACCCATATTAGTCGACTCCTAAATTTACCTAGTCGACTAATCCTTCCTGGACCAGAAACCCAACTTTCTGTATCAGCAGACTTAGTCGACTCAAGTGTCCATTAGTCGACTAGAACTCCCTATTAGTCGACTAACCTTCCTACCCTAGTCGACTAACTTTCCCTGAAACAGAATTCTAACTCTCTGTATCCCAGTATTAGTCGACTAACCCTTACCCCTAGTCGACTAATCCTGACTGTGTGTCATAGTTAATTTCTGTTCTGAATTTGGTTTTTATACTTGTTACATATGTATTATATCTTGCTTGTTCATGCTTCAATACTGGCTCTACATGACCTATTACTGGATGGATGTATCTCTTATTACCTCATGACTTATTATTGCATATACTCGTTCCATGACATGTTAAACAATAATATCACCACTTATCATGCCATCCCTTAAAACTAAGCATGATACACTTGACTTTTACATAAAAAGCACCAACTTACACATGGGTCGGGGGAAATATGCGGAATATCGATATGTGTTCGTGTTTACAGTGGTATTAGGTTGTGCACTATATTTTCCGGTCTTACCTGCGGTACTCCAGGGGACCGAGGGGAGTGCTTCCTCCCTTTCCTGTTTACTGTCATGACAAGGGCATACATAAGACCCTCCTGTTAGCCTAGCGGCAGGTTCCGTCTTCAAGCAACGGAACAATACTGGGCCGTGGTCCCGGGCATGCACGGGACCCACTGTAAACATAGTTCGTCGATACAACCGCTGTTTCCAATAACAACCTTGTTTCACTAGGATATGGATCTATGTGCTCTGGGACGCTGGGTCACATAGCTAGATATCACAGTAAGACAAGTAATAATAATAAGACATTAATTGTAGATTTATTGCATATGACTTTATCTTTCTTAGTTTACATCTCTTGTCATGCATTGCTACTTAGTACTATCTCATTATCTCTATTCATGATCCTTGCCACTTGGCTATCCTTTATTTGTTATATTATGTCTTGACCCTTTGGATTTGCATATTCAGATTCTGAGGCTTGGAGCGAAGTGGAGCCTTCCACAGAGGACTTGGCTTACCTAGGAGAGCAGGCTGACCAGCTCTAGATCTCTCCTGCCCGACACTTCTTTTTGGTTCACGGATCTCCATCCTTACGTGAGCACTTTGTATTTTTGATTGTATATCGTTCTTTTTGGACTTGGGTTGTGATAAAGGACACTTGTAAAGTGATATTGCTTATCATAACTTGTATAACTTTGTATTTATCTTTTGTAAGTTGGCATATGAATATACCACGCTGTGTGTTGTACTCTGATACTTGTTGTACTTAATGCTTAGCGTATATACGTGGGGGCACCATCTGACCTACGTATATGCGTTGCAGTAACGTTCCCGTATCTTTGGGATCGGGGCGTTACAGGTTGGTATCAGAGCCTAGGCTCTCAAACCTAAAAGTACAACCAAGTGGCAAATTCTAGTGATTTGCTAATGCCAACTACGATGTACAAAGTTATATAGTCCTTCTCGACTTCGTCCTTGATTCGATCCTCGTATCCTAAACTCCTTCCCTTTGTTTCCAATTCCAGATCTTATCCCTTTCGGTATGGAGAGACGTTCGGGTCGCAACAATGTCGGGCAAGTACCGAATGGACCCGTAGGAGGAGGGGGTGCCGATGTCCTGAGGATCATTCAGACTATGCTGGGAAACCAGCAACAGCAGATGGAGAATCAGCAGCAGCAGACTGAGCTCCTCAGGCAGGAGTTGGCAGCTCCGAAGGAGCAAAGGCCTGGGAACGTGTCAGACTTCCGGCGGCTGCAGCCGGCCGTATTCACGGGAGTCGAGAGACCATTGGAGGCTGAACAGTGGTTGACAGACACCACCGATCTGCTGAACGCCGCCAGGGTGCCTAAGGAGAACCAAGTGGAGGTTGCAAAGATCCAGCTGAAGGACATAGCCAGGACTTGGTGGCTTGCAGAGGAGGCTCGCTTGAAGGAACCTATCTCTTGGGATACGTTCTCCAAGAGCTTTTATAGCAGGTTCTTTCCCGCCACTGCTCAGAGGGACATGGAGGAGCAGTTCATCAGGCTTCAACAGGGGGATAGATCCGTGGATGAGTATGCTGCAGAATTCCTCAGGCTGAGTCGCTTTGCCCCTTACATGGTGTCAGATGAAGAGAAGAGGGCAAGCAGGTTTCAGCAGGGTTTACAGATGGAGATCCAGATGTTTCTGATGCCCCAGCAGCTGAAGACCTATGCTGAGGTTCTCACCATCGCTCGAGAGGTGGAGCGTGGGTTTCAGAAGAAGCAAGAGAACCAGGCCATGAAGAGGCCGTTTGTGCCGGTGGGCAGAGGAGGACCATCCAGAGCAGCGAAGGTCCAGGCCAGGCAACCATTCAGGGCAGTTCCTTACCAGGTGGCTCGACCAGGTCTTATCTGCAATTTCTGCCAGAAACCAGGACACTCTCAGCAGGATTGCAGGAGGGCAAACGGATGGTGTTTGGTGTGTGGAGCACGAGACCATGCCGTGGAGACCTGTCCGCACAGGAGGATGGGTTTTGCTAATCAAACCTTGCCGGCACCTCAAGGGCAGAATGTACAGAGGGTACTACCAGGGCCAGTTGGGCAGAGGCACCAGGGACCAGTGATGAGGAGAGCTCTTCCCCTTCCTCCACCGCGTGTTGTTCGCCCAGTGCAGAGAGGAGCCAGGACGGCAGCAGGACGTGGTAGAGGTCAGGCCTACAACCTGTCAGCAGTGGAGGCTGAGGCTTCAGAGGAGGTGATTACAGGTAACATCAGAGTTCATTCTATACCTGTTCTCGCTCTCTTCGATTCGGGTGCATCCCACTGTTATATCTCCGACCATTTTGTGGCTGTTCATTCCATACCTGTTAAGGCTTTAGACCACAAGTGGGAGATAAGTACTGGGAATGGGGTAGTATTATCTTCTAGAGTTTGTGCTGACTGTCCAGTGGAACTTTGTGGGAAGATCTTGGCCATAGATATGCTCGTACTAGACACCAAAGGGTACGACGTGATCTTAGGCATGACTTGGCTCAGTCAGTACTATGCAGTGATTGACTGTAGAGGAAGGAAGATCAATTTCAGAATCCCGCATCAGCCGGAGTTCCAGTTCAGTGGAGAGGTGAAGCCTGCTAAGAAGGAGATTCAGATGGCCACTTCGGAGGTTCTGAAGGGAGTGCCAGTGTGGGATGAATTTCCAGAAGTCTTTGCTGAGGTCTCAGGGCTTCCACCGGAGAGGATAGTGGAGTTCTCCATTGATACAGTTCCAGGGACAGCTCCTATATCCAAGGCTCCGTACAGGATGGCACCGACGGAGTTGGAGATCTTGAAGAAGCAGCTGCAGGAGTATTCGGACAAGGGATTGATTCGGCCAAGCACTTCACCATGGGGAGCTCCAGTGCTCTTGGCGAATAAGAAGGATGGTGGTAAGAGGCTTTGTATTGATTATAGGGAGTTGAACAAGGTCACCATCAAGAACAAGTATCCCTTGCCCCGGATTGATGATTTATTTGATCAGCTCCATGGAGCCCGTGTATTTTCTAAGTTAGATTTGCAGTCAGGTTACCATCAGCTGAGGGTGAAGAAGGAGGATGTTCCGAAGACGGCATTCAGGACCCGTTATGGCCACTATGAATTTCTAGTTATGCCTTTCGGAGTCACCAATGCCCCTGCGGTTTTCATGGATTTGATGAATCGAGTGTTCTCCCCTTACCTAGATCAGTTTGTAGTTGTATTCATAGATGACATCCTGATTTATTCAAGGAATGAGAAGGAGCATGCAGAGCACTTGAGGATTGTGTTGCAGACCCTTCAGCAAGAGCAGCTCCATGCCAAGTGGAGCAAGTGTGAATTCTGGTTGGACAGCATAGCTTTCCTTGGACACATAGTTTCAGCAGAAGGAATTTCAGTTGATCCTAGTAAAGTCCAGGCAGTGCAGAATTGGCCAGTCCCGAAGATGGTGACTGAGATAAAGAGCTTTCTTGGACTAGCCGGATATTACATGCGCTTTGTCCAGGATTTCTCTAGACTTGCAGCTCCGTTGACCAGACTCACCAGAAAAGGGGAGAGATACATATGGACAGGAGAATGTGATGCAGCATTTGAGCAGTTGAAGCAGAGGCTTATCACAGCCCCAATCTTGAGGACTCCTTCAGGAAGAGGAGGGATGGTCATTTTCTGTGATGCATCAGGTAAAGGCCTGGGGTGTGTGCTTATGCAACATGATCATGTTATAGCATATGCATCTAGGCAGTTGAAGCCTCATGAGAGGAATTACCCAACTCATGACTTGGAGTTGGCAGCTGTGATATTTGCTTTGAAGATCTGGAGACACTACCTTCTGGGAGACAAAGTGTTGATATACACAGACCACAAGAGCCTCAAGTATATTTTCTCACAGAAGGAGTTAAATATGAGGCAGAGGAGGTGGTTGGAGCTTATGGCGGACTACGATATTGACTTGCAGTATCATCCAGGCAAAGTCAATACCGTACCGGATGCACTGAGCAGGATGCCAGAGAACAGAGTGCTAGTCCACCTCACGCAGCAGAGGGAGTTGATTCAGGAATTCATCAGATTGGATTTGATGTTAGTGCAAGGAGGTGACAAGGCGGGCAGTTCATGGCTTTACAGATCCAGTCATCATTGATAGAGGAGATCAAGGGAGCTCAGAAGGAGGACCCCAGATTGCAGACATTCAGAGCTCAGGTGGACGCTGGATTGAGGTCGGATATCTGCATTCACCCAGATGGTGCATTGTATTTTGGAGATAGACTTTGTGTTCCCCGAGGAGAAGTCAGACAGAAGATTTTGGAGGAAGCACACAGTTCAGCTTATTCTATACACCCTGGGGGAAACAAGATGTACCAGGACCTGAAGAAGCACTTTTGGTGGAATGCTATGAAGAGGGAGATAGCCCAGTTTGTTGCCAAGTGCTTGGTTTGTCAGCAGGTTAAGATCGAGCATCAGAGATCAGCTGGACTTCTTCAACCTTTGCCGATACCCGACTGGAAATGGGAGCACATCACCATGGACTTCGTGACGGCATTGCCTCGGAGTCCCAGGGGTAATAATGCGGTGTGGGTGATAGTTGATCGCCTCACCAAGTCAGCTCACTTCATACCATTCAGGGTAGGCCAGACGACAGAGGTTCTGGCAGATAAGTATATGAAGGAGGTAGTTCGTCTGCATGGAGTTCCAGTTAGTATTGTGTCAGATAGAGACACCAGATTCAGATCTCATTTCTGGGAGAGTCTCCAAGAAAGTCTGGGAACTCGTCTGAAATTCAGTACTTCTTATCATCCTCAGACGGACGGACAATCTGAGAGGACTATCCAGATCCTTGAAGATATGTTGAGGGCTTGCATGATTGACTTTGGGGGATCTTGGGAAGACCATCTTCATTTGGCTGAGTTTTCATATAACAACAGCTACCAGGCAAGTATTAAGATGGCACCTTTTGAGGCATTGTATGGTAGGAAGTGCCGATCACCGATTTGTTGGGATGAAGTCGGTGAGAGGAGTCTTTTGGGACCAGAGATCCTGATACAGACGACAGAGAAGGTCAGGGTTATCAGAGATCATCTCAGGGCTGCTCAGAGTAGGCAGAAGAGTTGGGCAGACACTCGGAGGAGGCCATTGGAATTCCAGACCGGAGATCATGTGTTCTTGAAGATATCACCTACCAAGGGAGTGATCCGGTTCGGTGCACGTGGGAAGCTTAGTCCAAGGTATATTGGCCCATTCGAGATCCTGGATCGTGTGGGAGATATGTCCTATAGATTGGCATTACCGCCATCTTTGGACGGGGTGCATAATGTCTTCCACGTGTCTCAGTTGAGGAAGTATGTCAGGGATGACAGCCATATTCTGGATCATTCTGAGCTGGAGTTACAACCGGATTTATCATACCAAGAGCAGCCGTTGGCCATTCTGGATAGGAGTGTCAAGACACTGAAGAACAGAGCTATTCCATTGGTATTGGTGTCATGGAACAGGCATGCGCCAGGAGAGGCCACTTGGGAGCGTGAGGACGTTATCCGGGGGCGTTATCCTCAACTTTTCACATCTTGATTGGGTAAGACTCTTTTCTTCTACTCTTCTTTACCGTTATCTTTCCTTGTATCCATATCTATCTGTTGCTTTTCCTGTTATCTTTCACCTTATGAAATTTCGAGGACGAAATTTTGTAAGGTGGGTAGATTGTAATACCCCTCTCCCGGAATACGTGCCTAGTTACGTATTCAGTCTTTCGATCGTATTTTCTGATTTACCATCCGTATTTGACCAATTTCAATTCCAAATATCATTTTCCAATATTTTAGATTTTATGTGATTTTCTGGAATTTTCTGGAATTAAAATGAATTTCTCCGAAACCGGTGTCGGCCAGTACCGCTGGCCGATTTCCGAATTTTTATCTTCCAAACTGTTAGGAATTTCTAGAAAGTCCTTTAGACTTTATTTCTTAGAATCATATTTCCTACTTATACTCTTTTTCTGAGAATTTTATAAATTTATGAAAATTCTTTCGGAGTCGGTAAATAACTGATTCCGGGATTTTTAATTAAAAATCTATACAGTATTTCTTCAAACGAATTTCACCATTGGTCTTCAAATATTATTCTTGATTTTTGGTAAAATTTTCAGACCATTCCAAAATACTTGAATTTCGGGCATTTTTCCAAAATTTGCAAAATTCCTTTTCCACTTCATTTCCACCTCATTTCCCACTCACACTTCACCTAACCCCACTCACTCTCTCCCTCTCCCACAGCCGGCCAAGTGGCCAAAGAGAGGACACTCACCTCACCCCTCCTTTTGCAAGAAAACCCCTCACTTCTATCCAATTTCCAACCCCTTTACAAAAATCCCAAACTATAAATTCCTATTCATTTGCAAATCACTCTTTTTCTCTCTTTCACTTCAACAAGAGAGGAGAAGCTCCATAATCTCCTCCTTCCACAACTGAACCCTAGCTCCAAGATCACTTCAAAACCCTTCCCTCCAGCCCAAGGCAACTCCAAGAGCACTTCTTCACCTCAAGCTTCCACAACAAGGGTGGAGTGAAGACATCATCCTCATCCTTGGATCAAGTCACAATTGAGCCTATCCCAAGTGAGTATTTCACTCACCAAGACTTGTATTAGCCCTAGAATACTTGTATCTACACTTCTTGTACACCTAAGTCACCAAAAACCACGAATTGAACCATCAAACACACTTCCAGAAATTCTGATCTGCTCACTGTTCTTCACAGTATTAGTCGACTCATCATAGGAACTAGTCGACTAGAACACTTAGCTGAAACCTAGTTTTCTGGAAAAACCCAGTATCAGTCGACTTGCCCCAAATATTAGTCGACTAACAAACTCTCTGGAAACCCATATTAGTCGACTCCTAAATTTACCTAGTCGACTAATCCTTCCTGGACCAGAAACCCAACTTTCTGTATCAGCAGACTTAGTCGACTCAAGTGTCCATTAGTCGACTAGAACTCCCTATTAGTCGACTAACCTTCCTACCCTAGTCGACTAACTTTCCCTGAAACAGAATTCTAACTCTCTGTATCCCAGTATTAGTCGACTAACCCTTACCCCTAGTCGACTAATCCTGACTGTGTGTCATAGTTAATTTCTGTTCTGAATTTGGTTTTTATACTTGTTACATATGTATTATATCTTGCTTGTTCATGCTTCAATACTGGCTCTACATGACCTATTACTGGATGGATGTATCTCTTATTACCTCATGACTTATTATTGCATATACTCGTTCCATGACATGTTAAACAATAATATCACCACTTATCATGCCATCCCTTAAAACTAAGCATGATACACTTGACTTTTACATAAAAAGCACCAACTTACACATGGGTCGGGGGAAATATGCGGAATATCGATATGTGTTCGTGTTTACAGTGGTATTAGGTTGTGCACTATATTTTCCGGTCTTACCTGCGGTACTCCAGGGGACCGAGGGGAGTGCTTCCTCCCTTTCCTGTTTACTGTCATGACAAGGGCATACATAAGACCCTCCTGTTAGCCTAGCGGCAGGTTCCGTCTTCAAGCAACGGAACAATACTGGGCCGTGGTCCCGGGCATGCACGGGACCCACTGTAAACATAGTTCGTCGATACAACCGCTGTTTCCAATAACAACCTTGTTTCACTAGGATATGGATCTATGTGCTCTGGGACGCTGGGTCACATAGCTAGATATCACAGTAAGACAAGTAATAATAATAAGACATTAATTGTAGATTTATTGCATATGACTTTATCTTTCTTAGTTTACATCTCTTGTCATGCATTGCTACTTAGTACTATCTCATTATCTCTATTCATGATCCTTGCCACTTGGCTATCCTTTATTTGTTATATTATGTCTTGACCCTTTGGATTTGCATATTCAGATTCTGAGGCTTGGAGCGAAGTGGAGCCTTCCACAGAGGACTTGGCTTACCTAGGAGAGCAGGCTGACCAGCTCTAGATCTATCCTGCCCGACACTTCTTTTTGGTTCACGGATCTCCATCCTTACGTGAGCACTTTTGTATTTTTGATTGTATATCGTTCTTTTGGACTTGGGTTGTGATAAAGGACACTTGTAAAGTGATATTGCTTATCATAACTTGTATAACTTTGTATTTATCTTTTGTAAGTTGGCATATGAATATACCACGCTGTGTGTTGTACTCTGATACTTGTTGTACTTAATGCTTAGCGTATATACGTGGGGGCACCATCTGACCTACGTATATGCGTTGCAGTAACGTTCCCGTATCTTTGGGATCGGGGCGTTACAATTTTACTGTTGACTTAAAAACAGGGATGTTGGATAGAAAACACTAGCACAAATATGACATATAAAAACTAAAGTTTTTGCGAGCAATATGTCCTGCAAAACAAAGTTTTTAGTAGTCCAATGAAATTTCAGATTTTTGCAAAGCAATTTCTTGAAATTCTGTTTCCTACTTTCTAGAGTAGGGGCACAGAATTTGCAAGTCTTCTTGGCAAAGCTTGAATGCTAGTTCGTGATCTTCGAGTCCCTGAAACAATACACAAAACTTGTTAAAACAACTACACCGTTCCCTCCCCGGCAACGACGCCAAAATTTGATTGCTAAATAAATGAAAACAACCAATGAGTTAAGAATGTACCGTGTAGCTTGTGGCTAACGGGTCGTGTCCACAAGGAGGGATGCGATGGAAGCTTTTCGGTGGTTCGTTTAAAATAAGAAATTGTGTTCGTTTTTTTAGGAAAAAGAGAATGGAAAGAAAGAGATGAATGAAAGAAAAATTACAACTTCAGAAAAGACTTTGGAGAAGGTGATTTAGAAAACTTAGAAATTTCTTTGTTGTTTGTATTAATAGAGAAAGTCTGGGCTCACTATCTTACTACTCAATTGTTCTTTCTTCCCTTGAAAAGTTAAGTCCCTCAAATGATCATTTGCAAAACTTAGAGTTATCTTTTAGAAAGCTTTGAGTAAAGCACATAAGATGTTTTAGGAAAGTTGAGTCTTTTTCTTCAAGAAATCGTGGAATCGAATGTTAAAACAGCAAGTGCGAAGAAACAAGAATGAATTAAAAACGATTCGAAAGATGTTCATGTAAGACCTGTGAATTCAACTATCACACCCATCCTCATGTGCCTTCAAGAACACTTTCAAAAAAGAAAGGCTTTTAGTGAGGCATTCATATGAGTCATCGGGTCTTTTTCTTTTAAAAATAGAAGAGAAGAAAAAACGAGAGAGTTCGATAGCAAGCCCAGAAAAAGTGTTTAGTTACTCATGGAAAGCGAAGAAAACAATGACATAATATAAAGCATACCGTACTGCAAGTGAAAGAGAAATCGGCTCGACTTTTGTATTGCTGTCACTTCAACCTTCAAGTACAAGCTCTCAGTCCTCTCTCTCACAAGTTTTTGAAACTGGACTACAACTTAAAAAGCAAGATTACAACTTTATTTCTAGCTAACAATGAACCTAGATCCTAAGAAAATAAGTGCAAAATTTAATCCTAGTCTTCACTGCCTTTTTTCCTTGCTGAAACCCCTTTTTATAGCCAAAACCTTGCAAGATAGGATCCCAGGAAGGTTGGGGGAGCAAACGCTCCCCCAACAGAAGTGGTTAGGCCGCAGAAACGCAGCTTGGGCCGCAATTCCGCGGCCTTGGTGTGGCCAGATGGCCACACCCAAGGGGAGAGGGCCTGGTTTGAAGTGTGACTCGCATCTCCTGCTGGTTTTCTTGTTGCTGCTTCAACCGTTGACTGAACAGCTTTTGATTTTCTGGCTTCAATTGCTCGATTCAAGGAGGATTTTTTCAACCCCTTGATATGCCAGGATTTAGCCCAGATTTCTCTATTTCGAATTAATTCTGAACTAATTCAGAATTTGGTGGGCTTTTGGGCTTGTTTCTCCTTTTTTCTTTTAAGCACTTGGGCCTACATTTAGCAAAGAAAAAGACAATTTATTAATAACATTTATTAGCTAACAAGTGTGGTAAAGTGACAATATTAATGCAAAATATGTGACAAATCATCTCTCGTGTATGATAACTCCGAACATGATGCATTTTATTGCCCCGAATTAGTGACATCTTTTTACAATTCCATTGATCATGCATCGGTTGATTTCAACACATACCAATTCACGGTCACATGCTCTTAGCTGACCTTTTCATCACGCTTCCTATCCTTGAGGAACTGACTCACGTCCTTTGTTACCCACAACATAGCGACCCCCTTCCACTCATTGACTACATCACCATTATGGGGGCCCGCTGCACCGAACAAGACCGAGGGCTCAAGGTCAGTACCACCTTCCGTAATGTGCATTGCATTGGACGATGGATCCTACGCAATATTCTGGGTCTGGACCATACCACTTCTTTTAACCGCCCTGTGTTGCAAATTATTCACGACCTTATGACTAGGCAGCACACGGTCTACCTCAACAAAATCATCTTCCATTCCATCATTACCAACTCCTCACGCACCCGGGGTGCTAAACATTCACACGCCAATCTGATTACGCATCTCTGTAGGACTTTCCTACCGGACGCTATATTTGACGCTTATGACCGGGTGTTTGTAGCACATGAGAGGACCACTAGTGCCTATAACAGTTGCTTATATGCGGTCTGGACCCCTAGTGTCCAGCCCGAGGATGTGCCAGTAGAGTCATCTTCTGAGGAGAGTCTAGAGGAGGACGATGAGCCCGCATTTTGGCACCAGGACCCCCCTACGGACTCACGTGCATTCATGTCCACCATTTGGCCGGGCATGAAGAAGATTCTTAGGGGACAGGTTCGGCTGAGGAATCGAGTGGAGGAGCAATCATCTAGACTAGACCGTATTGAGGCCGGCCTTCAGCATTCACAGTCGACTAGACCCAGCACCACCGCTGGTCCAAAACGACGACGGGGGTGATTTTGTTCCTTTACCTATTTCATGCATATTTTATCTTGCATACATTAAGGACAATGCATGAGATAGGTATGGGGGGGGGGTAAATACTAACTTAGGATTTTCATTTGTCTTCTTAGGATTTTATTTTTCTTTTTAGGATTTTTTATTTTCTTTTAGGATTTTCATTTTTAGATTTTGTCTTTTTAGATTTTTCATTTCTTTAGATTTTACATTTTCTTTTTAGAAAAAAAACCATAAAAAATAAAAAAAAAGAAAATTTTGATCCATTATTAAAGAATCAAACTTAATTTAGGAATTAAGGAAACTCTTAACTAAGATTTCTTAATATAAGTCGAAAAGAGGAGTTTTGTTGAATTTTTAGGTTAAGTAAAAAAGGACAAGAAAGATAGCTAGATTTTAATTCTTTCTTTAGCATATATACATTAAACATATTGAGGGATTAATCAAAGACTTAGTGATTCTATTTACACATATATATAATAAAATAAAATAAAAAAGAAAAAAATAAGTATAAATAAAATAATTACTTAGCCACTAATTAAGCTGGTTAGCTGTGCCTTAAGAAGCATGGCCAGTCACGCCTAAAGGTGGTTAAGTCCTTAGTATTCGTGGTCTAGTTTACTCGAGTTCTTGAACCTTAGGGATGTATCTTCATCTGGTGCCCTAAGACCGACTGGTTTGGGAGTCATCGGTAAGAGGCTCGTTACATGGGTAAATTGGAAAGCCTAAGGAAGCTAAGAAGGTGTAAATAATAAATAAACAAATAATAAAAAAATATATTGTATATATTAGTAAATAAATGAACTTTAGTCTAAGCAAAATCCTTCATATTTATGGACGTATATATACTAGGTTTGATGCAAAATCCGGTCTTCGCTCTATTCCTTAAAAACTTAACCTAAGTTGAAGACAAAACTCTAAATAAACACTTATAAAAATTGACGAGTTTAGGGTAACCCGAAACCTATAGATCAAGTAAAGTTCTTGAAAATATGGATCAAAAAAAATTTCTCACTAACATTTTTTATTTCTTTATGGATTTTGTGGGTGCAATCCGCTGAAAACCTCAGGAGACAACACTCCTCCTCTAGGGTAACCTAAAGGTTTAATGGCTTGTTGCATATACTCAGTGCAATCGTGTCACCTACGAAAGTGGTTCAATAATTTAGTTAGGATTTTCTCTTTTTCTTTTTTTTTTTGCTCGAGGACGAGCAAAAGCTAGGTATGGGGGCGTGATTGTTATTCATTTTTGCATCATTTTCCACTTCCATATCATGCTTATGTAAATAAAAATAAGCTTTTTATTCTTTTTCTCTCTAAATTTGCAGGTCCACCATTAATGGAGAGAAGGCCCATAATCAAGGAATTATCAAGGAATTAATGGGATTAATTAAAGAGCCAAAAGGAAAAGCCCAAAGTCTAGCCCAGATCTGGAGTCGTCCACGAATATCCCTAGCCTTCTAGAAGATCCAACGTGGCAAACAGATTGTAACAGAACCGCAACAGAAATCGTTGGCACAACGGCCAAGATTCTGCCGCGGAAACGCGGCTTTGGCCGCGGATCCGCGGCAAGCATCTGGCCGTTGAGCCAGCGTTTGATCCCACGATCACGATTTGAGGGCCTCATCCTCTGGAGCCTATAAATAGACCCTAGGGCCTCTGCGAAAAAGGGGGGAGAGATAAGAGAGAAGAGCTTGTATTTTTGGAGAGAATTGTAGGGATTTTCTCTAGCTTCCTTTTGTACTCTTGTAATCTTCTTCTTCCTTCTAGAATTCTACAAAGAGAGAAAGAGAGAGTGTGAGAGCTTGTAATTGAAGTGGTGACAACTTGAATGCAAGGATTTATCCATCTATTTTCTCATCTTTGCTAATTCTAGTGCTTTACTTTCTTCAAGCTTTAATTTCCATTGTATTTTCTTCTTCCATGAATTGTTGTGTTCTTTTCATTGCAATGTCTAGCTAACTCTCTTTAACATGACTAGCTAACCACTAACTTTACTAACTTCTAACTCTTGGGTGATTGCTTTATTATGATCTTGTAATTTCAAGTCTCTATTATCCCTATTGAAGATGAGTTACTTTAATTCTTAGCAAATGCTTGTTTTCATTCCATATGATTCATGTGAGCCTCATTTAGAGCCTTGTCTTTAGAACAAGTGCCTTGATGGAACATGGAGATGGAGCACCTAACTATGCTATTGTTGTACAATTTTCTTATTTCAATGCTAACTCGAGTATGGCTTTGAATGACTAATGAATCTTGTATCTTCTTCCTTAGCATTCCCTTGAGTGACACTCCTTGATTCCACCATTGAAAATCTATCTCGGGAGCCGATGAATCAATGAGGCTACAAGACAAGCCGAGAAGATCACTCGTCCTCCAAGTGGGAAAGTATTTGACCAAACAAGCAAGACAAACCTTTACCGATGAATCAACATGAGGCATGCATCACCCTATGAGATTAGTAAGTTAGTAAATTAGTTAGCTAGTCATGGTTTCTTCTATCTAAAAGTCTTTCAAAGTTTTCCTTCTCAAAGTTTTCTTTCCAAGCTAGTAAAGTTTTCCAAGTTCATTTCACTTTCCTTTCCATCCTTTTCTTTTTATGCAACAAAATCCACAACGAATTTTTTCTCTCTTTTCCATGTCATTTTGTTTGTTTGATCATAGAAGAACTCTCGTTTTCTTTCTTCAAATTTTGAAATTGTAAAGCTTCCATCGCAAGCTCTCCCTGAGGATCGACCTGTAATAGCTTATACTACTACGGTGATTCGGAAGGAGTAAAGAAAAATTGTGAATACATTTTGGAGTTATTTGAGCATCACATAACAGCATCGAAGGTTGATTCTAAACCCTCTCTCTGAATATTAGTACACTCCTGCCTTCCGAACATAAAGGTCAAGTATAACGGGAGCTCAATATCCATACTCTGAAATAGGAAGCTCTTCTGTGCAATTCGCTACAAAGAAGCCTTTATCCGAAGAGGAGCTAAGGGCCCGAGCATTAGTTGAGATTGAAGAGGCATGCCAACGAAACATTCAACGCCTAATGACCAAATAAAGTCTCTCGCTGAGCGAGAATAAGTTTTTGTTCTTTTTTTTTACACTCCATCTTATTAAACAAGAGTGTGTCTGTATCACTTTTTAATTTGATATAAATAAAAGTGATAATTTTGCCTTTGTCTTGTCTTAATTTTCTTTTTATGTTTTAAAAATCAGACAAGTGAAAGAGATTGCCTTTGATTGCTAAAGGTGATGTTTAACATAATATCTCAAAGTTTTGAAATTCTGTTTAAGGAATTTGAATGAGTTACTATCAGAGGTAAGATGTTAACTTATTAGGAGTAGAATTCAGGATTTGAATAAATTTTGTGGACTTTCTATCATATTGATGAGAATAACAAGTGGAGCTAAATCCACTGGGAATTTATGAAATTTTTACCATTAAGGTTAATGTTAGCGCGACAGGTTAGGATTTGTAATTGGAAGCAAACTGAATTGTTAGAGGTATGATATTAACTTGACAAGGAGGTGAATGGTAGAGGTGTGATATTAACTTAGCATTTAGAAGATCTCATTTTCATTAAAAAAACTGAGAAAATCGCTATCATAGGTTTAGTGTTAACTTGACAGTGAGATGAATGCTAGAGGTGTGATATTAACTTAGAATTTGGTATCTCGGTTCGATGAAGAAAGCTCGAGGGAGGATCAATGTCATAGTATAGTATTTAACTTAACAATGAAATGGATGCTAGATATGTGATATTTAACTTAGCATCAATGTCTCATTTTCATAGAAAAATTGAGAAAATTACTATCATAAGTATAATATTAACTTAAAAGGGATTTATATTGCAATGTGAGCAATTTTGGTCAGAGGTGTGATGTTAACTTGACGAGAGATTTTGCGATTGAGCAACGATTCGGTTCTGATATTGCATAATTATTATCATATTCTCATACTTATTATATAATAAAATCTATTTTTTTATCCTAATTATTGTCTAATTTATATGCAGGCCCATTGCTAAAAGAAAGAAATTGAAACGAGCAAAAGCCCATCAAAATTCTAATTTAATTCAGAATTAATTCGAAATCAGAGAATCAGGGCAGATCAGGACAAATCAAATTGGCTAAAAACCAGTTAAAATAATATCTACAAATCAAATTGGTTAAAGCCAAAGATCAAAGGCCGTTTCGTCAAATCTAGGAGCTGAAACGGGAATTCCAGTACCAGATAATGTCAAATCTCAAAACCAGGAGGTGTACCCCCCGGTGTGGCCATCTAGCCACACTGCGGCCTTGTTGTTTCAGTTGGGGAAGCGTTTGCTCCCCTCTATCGTTTACGCCCCTCCCCGTTGGGTTTTGTCTATAAATACTAAGTTTTTCAGAGCGTACAGGGAGCGACCATGTAGAGATAGACTTTAGGCCAGTTTTTCTTTCTTTTTAGTATAGGTTTTTATTTTTAATGTAATTTTTAGTTTTATTTATGTAATTCAGAGGAGATCAGAGTTTTATAAGAGAACGAGAGTGAAGTTTGTACTGAACGTGACGCCGGTGTAAGCTATTCTTCTTTCTCTTATTGTTATAAGATTGAATCTATAGTTACATTTGTAAGTTCTTCTTTATTTTTATGTTCTTCTTCCTTTTACTTTTCTTCTTTGGTACTAATTGCTATCCAAGTGAGTTTTATAGCATCGAAAGAGCCTTGCCTTAGCGAGTGCCACTGATAGCCCATGATGATGGATTTTAGTCTTATTCTATATTATTTCATACTTGTATCATCTTGATGATGTAATGTGGAAGAGATGGAAATCAACTCTTAGGGCTATGCACTGATCGCCTCTACTTCAAGGTAACATCATTGCCACAGATTCAAGGTAAGTATTGGGCCAAAGGAGGCAAGTAATTTTAACTTTCTTTTCTTTTAATTTTAGTTTAGATCACCAATACCAACACTTTTATCACTTTTTTCAATTTCTTTGTATATATTCATTTCTATTTTTCTCCACCTTCTCAATCTACCACCCTCTTCCTCACTTAATTGTAAATCCATTTTTCTTTTTTTTAAAGAACTAAAAGAAGATCTTTAACCATTCTTTGTAACTTAAAAGAGAACTTGCTAAAAAGTTCCATCGCTAGTCCTCCTTGTGGATCACGACCCGCATAGCCACTTGCTATAGCGGTAGAATTGAGCACCTTGCACTATTGTTTTAAAAGTTCTGAAATTCTGTATTTTTGTATGCAAGTTTTATCTCAATCAATTTTTGGCGCCGTTTCAGGGATTTTCAACCAACTTGTCCTCCTTATCTACCTTGTCCACAATATTTCAAGTTCATACTTAGTTCCACCAGTTCAAAATAAAAACCATCAATCTTGAAAATGAGTATGCGTGAGTCCAAGAAACAATCACAAAATCTGACGGACTCACAATTTCACCACAAATTTCAAAACAAAACTTCATCTTTTCAAGTCCAATCGCACAAAATGATGAACCAATCGACTATGAAAAGATGCTTGAAGCCATGACTCAGGCTCAAATCGCTCGTAATCATGACATAAATATAATGGTCCAAACTCTCCATTCTCACTATTTGATTATTTCTGATGTCGCCGAAAAATCATGTTGCTTTGAAAAACAAGATTCCATTTCAGTACATCCATTTGAACTTGCCCAAACCCCAAATTTGAAAACGAAATTGACATTTGGCAAGTTATCCTTTCCTGAAATTACACTTAGAATGAATTGATCCTGAACCTAAACTTGGTAATTCAATTCTACTTCCTGATTCAATAATGACTCGGTGTATTCACCTGATTTCAATTTTTTTTGAGTCAATATTAGATCCTGTGCCAATTCATCATGAAATTGAATTGCCAATCTTTTATGATCATCGTATTGAACTTGACTAATTTCATACTTTTGAAAGTCCCATTGACAAATTGGCACGTTCTCATTTTTATGAAATTGAACTCAATGAGAAATGTGACTTAGATTCTCAAATTTGTTATCCGGCTCAAATTCCTGAATCAATATTGACTCTGTTTTGTTACCCAACTTGAGAAATATTTTAGAGTCAGTTTTGATTCCCACACCTCTCATTCCTGAACTTTAATTACAATGTTAAATCACATTCCGTTGTTAGGAAATGAATGTGAACTTGAGTCTCAACTTCTTGATTTGGACCCACTTCCTAAACCAATCTCGACTCCTGAATCTTTACTTGACTTAAGTCACTTTTCTGAGTTGGTATTAGTTCCCGTACTTCCTAAGTCCAAGTCAATCATTCCATCTTTCACACTCCATTTTGGGACAAGGGTGTTGTGATAAAATTGACTCCGAAATTATTTGTGAAATTTGAAAATTAGATGGGATAAAATTCTTAATAAAGATCATTTATATATATAGAATTTTAGTGGGTTATACTAGAGAGATTTCTGGTAGGTTCTACCGAACTCCACGCAAATTCGATTGGGCCGCATTTCGTAGACCAATCAGACCACCACTGGAACCACCACCTTAAGGTAATATTTTCCTTCCCTTTCTCCTTTTTCATATGCATAATACATATATTGAGGACAATGCATGAGATAGGTGTGGGGAGGGTTCTAACATAACTTAGGTTTTCCTTTATTATAAAATTTTTTATTATTAACATTTTCTTACTTTTAAAACTTTTTGAAAATAGAAACAATATCTTGACATATTTTTTGTAAAAAATTAAGTCAATTTTAAGGAATAGGAAAATCAAAATTAGAATTTCTTATACTTTGTCAAAATAAGATTATTTGTTTGATTTCTAAGGCTAAGAAGAAAATTTGGAAAAGTAATTTAGTCTATATTTTTACCTTGATGAAATATGCATGCTTTGTACACTTACACACTTAGAGTTCAAAAATAAAGATTCTTATGCCTTATTAAAAAAAAAGAGAAAGAAAAAAAAGAAAATATTATTATATATATATATAAATCCTCCGATTAAGCTGGGTATTTATGCCTTATAAAGCATAAGTGTTCACGCCTAAAGACGGTTCATATAATAAAATCCTTAGTTTTTTGGCCTTATTTGCTTGAGTCCTTAAGTCCTTGGGGTGTCTTCTCACCCGGTGCCCTAAGACCATTTATTTGGGAGTCACCGATTAAAGGCTCGTTACATGTGCAGATTAGAAAGCCTAATAGAACTAAGGAATATTACCACCAAAA
Organism: Agave tequilana; assembly: GCA_038442645.1. Taxonomy (NCBI): domain Eukaryota; kingdom Viridiplantae; phylum Streptophyta; class Magnoliopsida; order Asparagales; family Asparagaceae; genus Agave; species Agave tequilana. The sequence continues at coordinate 131,769 of JAVJIF010001680.1, forward strand.
ACAAAAAAATAAAAATAAATAAGACATAAGAGTTAAAGTAAAGAACCCTTAGTCAAAATTTCACGATTATGAAGGTGCATATGACTTAGGGTAAAGTAATAGACTAGATGAGAAGTACAATGTGACTCATTACCTTGATTGATAACAAATTTTTGAATAGAGACTAAGTTTAAGAATGAAAATTTTGGTTTTTCTATAACTTATAGATTACTAATTTCTTACAATAATATTTCAATATTTTTCTTTCAAAATGAGTTTTCAAAGTACTAACATTTTCTCTTTTTTATGGATTCTGTAGGTGCAATCCACTGAAAACCCTCACGAGACAAAACTCGTCCTTTAGGAGAAATATAGAGGTTTAACAGCTTTTTGCACATGCTCAGTGCAATCGCGTGACCTGCGAAAGTGCTCTAATAATCTTTGGTTTAGTTTTTGTTTTGCTCGAGGATGAGCACAAGATAGGTATGGGGGTGCAATTTAGTGGATCTGTCATTCTATTGAAGAAAATTGACAAGTTGAAATTTTATTCGCTAGGAATTTTGAAAGAAATCACTGTTAGAGGATAATTTTAACTTAACAGTGATTTCGATTGTGATATGAGCAATCTTGATCATAGGTATAGTATTAAGTTAACTGAGGGATTTTGTGATTTTAGCATTTTAGTGGACTTGTCATTCTATGAAGAGAATTGACAAGCTGAAATTTTATCCGCTGGGGATATTGAAGAAAATTACTGTTAGAGATATAATATTAACTTAACAGTAGGGTATGCCAGATGTATAATATTAACTTGACACATTGATTTGTGATTATTTCACTAAGTAAATAGTTACAACTATTTTTAAGGTCTTATTATTCCATGGACAGGAATTATTAAGGGATTTTGGAAGGGAAAGAGGGATCTAGTCCCTAAGGATTTTTAGCAAACCCTCAGCTATCAACGGATTTGGTATGCCTTTACCAACTACCGTTTGAGTTGGGCTAGCCATGCTATTTTCTTTAGCATGATGAGTTGTTGAGAATTTTCATTGGACTTAAATTCCAGCTGCTTCCTCTATTCTTTAGTCGTTAGAGGCGTCAGATGTAGTGTGTGTGCCTTCTGCAAGTAAGTGGGGGCCAGAAAGGTAAACATGATTTTTGTGAGGGTTTTGTCTGATATTAGGCTCCTCATGAAGTCCTCTTTGATTTTTATTTAGTTACCACATTTTGATATGAATGTAGAAATAATGGAAAGGTTCTGCAAAGATGCGTCATGAATATTCTTCAATGAGTTTGGCTTGATAAGCCATCAGATAAGCTCATTTGATCCTCTATTCGATCAGTTACCCCTTGAGATACGAATATGGAAACAGTGGAATGGTTCTGCAAAGATGCATCATAAACTTTCTTCAATGAGTTTGGCTTGATAAGCCCTCAGATAAACTCATTGATCCTCCATCTAATAGTTTGGACCCTTTGTCATCGAGCTTTGATCGATGGAATAGGGGCAGGGAGGTATGTCACCATTGCATATGAAAAAGTCAGGCTAGATAAGCCATCCTTCTAGATACTCGGGCATGCTTGACTTCAAATTATGACCTATTCTTCTAAGTTGAAGGTAGGTGCATGTAGAGAAAAGCGACAAGGCTAAAACTTAATATTTCGCCTTTCTCTTTGCTTTAATGTTAACATCATGCATCGTGATGTCACCCAAATTCAATCGGCCTGGCGTAGATCGATTGTAATGTGATCCTTTGATTGAAAAAACTATCTTGGCACTCTTCCAAATATTTGGCTTTCAAACCTTAATTTATCTGATTGATCAGGGTGAAGTTTCGATCAGAGGTGTAGTATTAACCTGATCGTGAGAAAAGTGACAAAGCTGAAACTGAAGTTTTAATTTTGTCTCTTCAATATTAACATCATGTATCGTGATGTCAACAATGTTCGCTCAGCTCAACATCGATCGACCGTGATGTGATTCATTGAATGGAAAAGCTCTTCTTTGACGCTCTTTCAAACATCTTGGATCTTAAAGCTTTGATCAAAGGTGTCATGTTAACTGATCATGAGAAGAGTGACAAAGCTAAAATCAAAGTTTTAACTTTGTGTCTTTAATATTAACATCAAGCATCGTAATGTCAACAATTTGGTCGGTTCAGCGTCGATCGAAAGTGATGTGATCTGTTGAAGGAAGAAGCTCTTCGTTGGCGCTCTTCCAAACATCTTGGATCTCAAAGTTTGATCAGAGGTATAGTGTTAACCTGATCATTAAAAGAGTCCTGTTAAGGATAGTACTTCTTCAAGTATCTGCCATTGATAGACATCATGAGCGTATCATCGTCCGGAGTCATGAGGCAGTATGCTCCATTTGAGTAGACTGGCTGTGCTACGAATGGTCCTTCCTATTTAGATTGTAACTTTTCTTTTGTCTTATGTGTCATAACCATGGGTCTTCTGACTGCTAAGACAAGGTCACTTTTCTTGAAAATTTATTCTCTGACTTTCTTATTGAAGGCTCTAGAAATCTGAGCTTGATAGAGCTCGATTTGTTGTTGGGCTTGCAGACGTTTGTCATCTAAAGCTTCCAACTCTTAGAGGCGCAATTGATGCTTTCTTCATTAGTCATTCTGGTTGTCAAAGCAACTCGTAAAGATGGGATCTGGATCTCCAGTGGGAATACAGCTTCACATCTGTACACCAAGAAAAATGGCATGACTTTTGTCAGGGTTCTCACCATTGTGGGTAAGCCCAAAAGCATTCGCTTAATTTGTCGTCCAGTCACCTTGACTTTTCGAGACAAACTTCTTGAGAAGCTTTCCAATAGTCTTATTGAAGACTTCTGCAAAGACATTAACATCTGGATAGTATGCCATTGATGACATATTTTGAATTCTGAATTTATTACAGAAACTCTGGAATGCTTGGCTGATGAATTAGGGCCCGTTATCGTGGATAATTCGTTGGGGCACACCAAAGCAGTAGAGTATGTGATATTTGATGAACTTGATCACATTGGTGTCTTTACTTCTTTAAGGGAACAATTTCTGCCCATTTAGAGAAGTAATCCGTTATGACCAAGATAAATCGGTGTCCTCTGGATGTTGGAGGGCGATAGGTCCGATAACATCCATTCCCCACATCTCGAATGGCCATGAAGAGGATGTTGGATGAAGATGTCCTGGTGTTTGATGGACAAAGTCACCATGGATCTGACAGGCATGACATCGTTTAGCATAGGCAATGGCGTCAGGGATCATCTTTGGTCAGTAATAGTGTCATGCCCTGTTTCCCAAAATACATGAAAACGGAGTCGCGACGAGAATCGGTGACGTATATACGCGAGGAAAATACCCGACACATATATGCTAAACCTAAAGTAACCTGAACAAGCTATATAATCACTATGGTAAATCAACATCACTGCAATGCCACTTATAAACATCCACACTGAAAATACACCTAGAGGGGGGGTGAATAGGTGACTAGCTAAATAATGATGAAGATGCAGAATTAAAAACTATTTATGCAAATTAAAACTATTTAGCTAAACACACAAAGTATAACACAAGATTGTAGCTGAATTCCCGGTAAAGGGCTATGGACTATCTCCTCAAGATTCTTCTAGATTAAGAGTTGAGGTGCGCTATGGCTCTTTCGGTTGAATACAAGTGCGAGCAAATAATCCTAAGCATATATTCAATTAAGCATAAGTATATCAAGCATATAAGAGATATAAACAATATGAGCATGTTAGATAAATAAACACAAGTGAGAGATAGAGAGAACAATCGCACACATGGGAGATTTATTTTGAGGTTCGAGCACACTTGCTCTACGTCCCGTCTTCAACACTATGAAGGATTCCACTAAAAATGATCCCACTGGATCATTCGGTGCCGCAATACCTACAACGAGTTCACACTAGAACTCCGGACCCGCAAGTTCCTCACTTGTTCCCGCAAGAGCAACACACGTAAGCACACTAGCTTGCTAAGGCCGCACCTCTACACCGAGGTTCCACAAGAACTCGAAACAGCACGAACCTGCAAGTTTGCCTCCGCAAATACAAAGATGAACCCATGGTGATCTCAACGCTTTGATCACCTAAAAACACTCTCACAACAAAGATCCCTAGAGGATTGATATAGCAATGGATAGCTCAAGATTGTGTGAGAAAAACTAGGTAGAGTAGAGGAGGAAAAACTCAAGAAAGCTCTTCTGAAAACACTCTTGAAAAACTCTCCTTTTTATGTGGAAGTATTTGCTCTAAAACAAGTGGAGAAAACCTCTACAAGAGATGAGAAAAACTGGCTTTGAAACTCTCTAAAAATCTTATCTAAAATAGCCCAAAACAACCCCAATTTATAGGCTCCCAAAAACTAGCCGTTGGGGGTCAAACTGTAGGTCAGAATGACCTGTTGGTCCACCGGCCGGTCGACCGGCCAACGGTCATTTTTGACCGTTGCAGCCTGCCGGTCGACCGCTCGGTCGACCGTGCCTAGGCTTTAACCTACTGGTCGATTGCCCGGCCGATCGTGGCCAGATCCACAGAGTACAACTCTCTGGACGGTCGACCTCCCGGTCGACCGGCCCATTAGCCAAATGGCTGTGCACGTTTTGTTCACATCGGTCGATCGCCTGGTCGACTGTCCGGTCGACCGACAGAAGGCCAGGTCTGAAATCTTTGGGATAAAAACTTGGTCTTTTTAACTTCAATAAAATCCCATAAAATCACTGAAAATATCTACAAAAATAAGTTCATTGAAATACTTTGAAGTACAAATATGTGTGATCAAAATTCAACACATATTATGAACGTTTTGAACCATTTTTGTAATATAGAAATTTTGCCATAAATAAAAATCCGTATTTTCCAAAAACAATCTTTAATTTTAAACCCGTTTTTTTCAAAACTTCTCCAAATATAAAGAGAAGATATTTTAAAAACTTTTAAAGCTTAGTGTGTATGGATATGATCCAATACACATATGAGATGAAATATCTATGTTTTTGACAATAAGCTCTAAAATAAGTTTTGATAAATCTAAAACTCACACATATGATATATAAAACATCAAATAAGTTTTCTAAATATTTGAACCAACAATGTGTATGGATGAAATCCAAAACATATATAATCCACGTAAACTCATTTTGATGAACTCTAATAATGAAACATAAAGATGTATACTATGAAGCTCAAAAATCAAAACAGTATTTTTCTAAGCTCAAAACTGTTTTATGAAAACACATGTAAATCTGGTGTGTGTGTGTGTGTGTGTGTGTGTGTGTTATGAGCTTGAGCAATCCACAACTAATCTATCCTTTACATCTTATCTAAAACAAAACATCTTAACACTTACAATCATGACTCAAGTCCCCTTGAAAATCTTCTTCTCCTTCTTGACGTGGTCCAAACCTTGATCGATGAGTTAGACTTCTCTTGAGTACTTGATGCAACCTTGATGCGCGAGCTCTTGAATCAACATGTTTAGCTCCAAAACTTGTCTTCGAATCCTTTGTTGAAGTAAACACCTACTGAGATCTTGATCAAATATCTGAGACTTAATAAACACAAGATCATTAGTACTATAACTACATGAGTTAATCATCATCAAAACTAGTGTGATGGGCCTTTTGCCTACAATCTCCCCCTTTTTGATGATGACAAAACTCATGGAGTTATATATGCATGGATTAAAGATAAGCTTCATAGAAGCTCCCCTTAACTCATGCATAATAATAAACAATAAAGATATTCAATAAAGTACATAAAATAAACAAAAACATATATGCATAAATAAAGATATAAACATGCATATATAAACTCTCAAAATTCTTCCCCCTCTTTTTGTCTATTCATCAACAAAGGGGTGAGGACAATCAAACAATAAAGATGTATATGCGATATACATTCATGAAGAGGAGAGACATAAAGTTAGCTCCCCCTTGCATACAAGCATTACATGGAGAAGGGATGACTAGACCCTAATGAAGGTTCGCCTAGAGGGGGGGTGAATAGGTGATGGCTAATCTAATGGTCACTTAATGCCAAATGATGCGGAAGCTAAAAGCAATTATGACCTAAACAAACTATTTAAACTAAACGCCACGATAACACAAGAGTGTTGCCGAATTCCCCGTGAAGGGCTCTGGACAAACTCCTCTAGATTCCCTTGAATGGGTTGAGGTGCTGCGTTGGCTCTCTTGGTTGAATACAAGTGTTAGCAAACAAACCCAAGCAAGTATATCAATATGAGCACACAATATATCAAGCATGTAAATGATCAAGACAATAAAAGTGTGCAAGATATAAATAGAGACAAAGAGAGAGAGAGAGAGTGAGCAATCACAAACACAAGGGATTTGTTTCGAGGTTCGAGCACTCTTGCTCTACATCCCCGCCTTCGACACACGAAGGATTTCCACTATAATCGATCCCAATGGATCACCCGGTACCGCAACACCTACAAGCTCTCGGACTCCCTAGTCCGTACACACCGCAAGCCCACCGGCTCGCCAAGGCCGCACCTCAAACAAGGAGTTCGCACCCGAACCCGAAACACCGAGTCCACACTAGGACCCGAAACAATGCGAACACAACCGTCCGCCTTCTCAAAGAACAAGGAAAGAATTCTTTGGTGAACTAAACACTTTGATCACCAATACAAACTCTCACAACGAAACCCTATAGGTAGATATAGCAATGGATAGCTCAAGTGGGTGTGTGAGAAAACTAGGAAAGAGATGGTGGAGGAAAACTCAAAGAATCACTTTTAATCACTCTTGATAAACTCTCCTTTTGATTGGAAATATTTGCTCTCAAATATGTGGAGAAATCTCTTTTAAACAGATAAGAAAAACTGGCCCAAAGCTCTCCAAAATCTTATAGAAAATAATGACAAAACCCCCAAATTTATAGGGCTAGAAAACTAGCCGTTGGGGTCTGTCAGACCTGTCGGTCCGCCGCCCGGTCGACCGCCAACGGTCAAAAATCAGACCGTTGAAGCCTCCGGTCGACCGCCCGGTCGACCCAAAAGAACAGAGAGCACTGCTCTCAGCTCCGGTCGACAGGGTCGGCAGACCGGCCATCTGCCAGGTCAAGGCGTGCACGTCCGTGCACGTCGGTCGACCGAGCCGGTCGACCGACTTCAGAGTTAGTCGACTAGCAAGGTAGTAAGTCGACTATCTGAAGCCTGAAAACAGTTTTTCTGGGATTGAAAACTAAGTCTTTTGATTGAAATAAAATCCCATAAATACTTAGAAAATCTACAAAAATAGTTTTACCAATATACTTTGATAAACAAACATGCTTGCACAAAATCAAGGCATGTTATAAAAGATTGGACTATTTTTGTAACTTGGAAATATTTACTCAAATGAAAACTTGTATTTTTCTAAAACTTGTTTTCCAAACTTCTTCATGATACAAAACAATATATTTGAATTCATTAAAGCATAGTGTGTATGGATATGATCCACTATACAATTAAGATGAAATATCTATGTTTTTGACATTAAGCTCTAAACTTGATTTTGGTTAAAAGATATGTAAACATGAAAACCAAAATCCAAACATGTATTTTCCAAAATAAAAATTCTTTGTAAGAACAAAACTATCAAGAGTGTGTGTGTGTAAATGTACTTGAGCAATCCACCAACTACTCTACTTTACATTTTAACTAAAACAAAAATCTTATACCTAGACACAAGTCTTGATCTTGAAGTCTTCTCTTGAAGTCTTCTCATCATCTTGACTTGGTCCAAACACGATCCAACGAGCTCGACTCCTCTTGAGTACTTGATGTGGTCTTGATGCATATGGCTCGTGAATCAACCGGTGCTAGCTCAAAAACTTGACTTTAAATTCTTTGTTGAAGCTCCACACCTACTAAGATCTTGATAACAAATCTGTAACTAATTAAACACAAGATCATTAGTAAACATAACTACATGAGTTGATCATCATCAAAACTAGAGTGATGGGCCTTTGGGCCAACAATCTCCCCCTTTTTGATGATGACAAAACTCATGAAGTTATATATGCATGGATTAAAGTAAAGCTTCAAGGAAGCTCCCCCTTAACTCATGCATAACACATAAACAAATAGATATGCAATGAGGCACATGGACATGTATGCAATGTAGGAGTAAACATGCTAATCAAGCATAAAACAAAATCACAAAATCTTTTTCTCCTATTTGCACAACAAAACATATATGCATAAACATAAATCCTTTATAAAAACATGCATATATAGCAAATACCTCTCCCCCTTTTTGTCAATCATCAACAAAGGGTTTAAGGTAAAAATAAAATCATCAAATCTTTCTCCCCTTTTTGTCATAAACAAAGAGACCAATAAGGGGCCAAACAAACATATCAATAAAAGGTTATATGCGATATACATTCATGAAGAGGAAGACGTTAAGTTAGCTCCCTACACATATGCATTACATGAAGAAGGGATGACAAGCCCCAATTCACATAACACATATTATGTAATGCATAAGAGGAGATGTGAAGCTCCCCCTACACACGTGTACCACATAAAGAAGAGTTGTCAAGCTCCTCAATATACAATACACTCAACATGAATCTATATGTAGAAGAGATGTTAAGCTCTCCTTGCATATAAGAAATACAAATCAAAAAATGTTTTTTTTAATTTTCTTAAACAAAGATTTTAAAGGTATCAGAGCTTTTGTAAAATAAACAAATTTTAAGATACCAAATTGAAAATAATCATTATTGTAAATCATATTGATACCAATTGAAATTTAACAAATATGAAGTTGAAACATATTGATACCAATAGTAAACATAATGATCAAAAATTTTATTTTACATCATAAACTTTGTGCTTTTAAAAATGTGAACCAATTGTAAGTTAAGCACATGAAAATCATATATATGTATGAAATGAGTATACCAATTGACATTGATACATACACATATAAGAAAACAAAAATATGAGTATATACAAAAATTATCAATTTAGATACCAATTGAAAGAATCTAATGATACCAATTGACATAACAATAAGATCAAGTGTATATCTCATATAACTACCACCACATCAGTCTGCACCACTACACCGAGCTCCCACAAGAACTCGAAACAACACGAACCCGCAAGTTCGCCTCCTCAAATACAAAGATGAACACTTGGTGATCTCAATGCTTTGATCACCTAAAACCACTCTCACAATAAAGATCCCTAGAGGATTGATATAGTAATGGATAGCTCAAGATTGTGTGAGAAAAACTAGGTAAAGTAGAGGAGAAAAAACTCAAGAAAACTCTTTTGAAAACACTCTTGAAAAACTCTCCTTTTGATATGAAAGTATTTGCTTTAAAACAAGTGGAGAAAACCTCTACAAGAGATGGAAAAAATTGGCTTTGAAACTCTCCAAAAATCTTATCCAAAACAGCCCCAATTTATAGGCTCCCAAAAACTAGCTGTTGGGGTCAAACTGCAGGTCAGAATGACCAGTCGGTCGACCGGCCGGTCAACCAGCCAACAGTCATATTTTGACCGTGCAGACTACCGGTCGACCGCCGATCGACCGTGCCTAGGCTTTGACCTACCGGTCGATCACCTGGTCGACCGAGGCCAGATCCAGAGAGCACAGCTCTCTGGACGGTCAACCGCCCGGTCGATCGGCCCACTAGCCAAATGACTGTGCACGTTTTGTACACATCGGTCGACCGCCCGGTCGACCGGCAGAAGGCTAGGTCTGAAATCTTTTGGGATTAAAACTTGACCTTTTTAACTTCAATAAAATCCCATAAAATCACTGGAAATCTTCAAAAATAAGTTCATTGAAATACTTTTAAGTATAAATAAGTGTGATCAAATTCAATATATATTATAAACATTTTGAACCATATTTATAATATATAAATTTTGCCTTAAACAAAAATCCGTATTTTCCAAAAACAATTTTAATTTGAAAACTGATTTTTCCAAAACTTCTCCAAATATAAAGGCACGATATTTAAACACTTTTGAAGCTTAGTGTGTATGGATATAATCCAATACACATATGAGATGAAATATCTATGTTTTTGATAATAAGCTCTAAAATAAGTTCTGATAAATTTAAAACTCAAACACATGATATAGAAACATCAAATAAGTTTTTCTAAACATTTGAACCAACAATGTGCATGATGAAATCCAAAATACATATAAACCACATAAACTCATTTTGATGAACTTTAATCGTGAAACATAAAGATGTATACTATGAAGCTCAAAAATCAAAACGGTATTTTTCTAAACTCAAAACTGTTTTATGAAAACACATGTAAATCTTTTGTGTGTGTGTGTATGAGCTTGAGCAATCCACAACTAATATATCCTTTACATCTTATCTAAAACAAAATATCTTAATACTTACAATCATGACTCGAGTCCCCTTGAAAATCTTCTCTTGAAAAATCTTCTTCTCCTTCTTGACTTGGTCCAAACCTTGATCCATGAGCTAGACTCTCTTGAGTACTTGATGCAATCTTGATACGTGAGCTCTTGAATCAACACGTGCTAGCTCCAAAACTTGACTTCGAATCCTTTATTGAAGCTAAACACCTTCTAAGATCTTGATCAAATGTCTGAGACTAAATAATCACAAGATTATAATACTATAACTACATTAGTTAATCATCATCAAAACTAGAGTGATAGGCTTTTAGGCCAACACACACATGATAACAGATAAATAAAGAAATAGAACAAGCATGAGTCCAATGCATAGAATCATGAAAGCAATAGAATAAAAAGAGACAAAAATATCGAGAAAAGATGATCGAGTAAGAGAGAACTCCAGCTCCTCAAGATGCTTGTGATCCTCTTCCAATACTTGATCAATAATAAATAACCATAAATCTGGATATGCAAATTCAGGCAGTCAAAACTCATAGTAATGTGTAAGAGTAAACTGGAAAGTACATGTGCATATAACATGTTAGCAGATAAAAAAATATATATACTGGACTAAGAAATGGTATGAATAAAATAAATAAACAGTAATGTGGATAGGACACAGTAAAGTATGTGTCTAGTCAGGTATTCAATCAGGTGTCTTTCACGATCTATATATATATCATGTGGAAAGAATAAGTCATGCTAGGGTCTAGTGTACAATCATGTGTCTATTATAACATGTATATATCCATGTTCAGTCTGTAATATCAATATAAGATTTCAGTTTTGTTTGAATTATGTCAGCGAACATCAATTGCCACCTGTAATAGACGCCTCTCATATACGCTTATTACATGTGTCAATCGAAGTCCTATGTTATTGAAATCAATAGAAGAGACATTGTCTATGCTTTAGGTGGGTTCCGTACATACCCGGAACCACGACCCAATTACCTGGCACTGAACCAGGTCCCACTGCTAGGTAGTCAATAACAATAACAATGGAAACAATACGGGATGTCAGTCATCCCCCATAACCCTGCAGTAGAACCGTATCTCTATTGCACAGCCAGTATCCTAGGTCCACCCAAAATACAGATGCTGTCTCTTGATTAGTCTACAATTCTGCATTATAACATCACATTTTCCCACTAGTTTATGAATAAAATATCATTTCTAATTGTATTTTGTCTACTTTGTAGATAAATCAAGAGTCTAGGGGCAAAGGAGTAATAAGAGTTTAATTAAACCCATTTTTGGGTAATTAAATCCAGAGTTCTTGGAGGCCAAGCTAGAGAATTTCTAGAAGATATATTGAATCTAGACGTTGGCGGGTTTCTGATAAGAATCTGGACAGATATAACCGAATCTGAGCATATCTGAAAGGACCCGAAGCGAGTCGAACCTACGCGCCAAAATCAGGGAGCCAAAACCAGGGACCTAAGTCCCTGGTTTTGCCACAAAAATGCGGCTATAGCCGTGTTTTTGTGGCCTTTGGTGGGCCCACGCGTCATTTTCTGACGCATGGCCTCGTCTCATCTTCTGCAACCTCATTTTGCCTATAAATAGCCCTGCAGAGACCAGAACAAAAGCAGATTGAGAAATAGGTTAAGTTTTCTCTCTTTTAGTGTAGGTTAATGTAGGTGTTTTTATTTTTTTCTTTTCTTTGTATTTTCATTTCATTTTTAGATCATGTATTAGGGCTAAGAGATTCAGAGAGAGAAAGAGAGATTGATGTAATAGATGTAACAATCTATGTAAAGGTGTCTCCTTTCTTCTCCATCTTCTACATGATACTTAGCTAATTTTTCTTCTCATGACAATCTAACTACTAACCACTAACCATCTAACCACTTACTTGATAATCAACATGAATCTAAAAGCCTCTACAAGGCCTTGCTCTTGCAAGATCCATTGATGGCTTATGATGATAAATTCTAACATTCTAACATTATCAACATCTAACCCACTAACTTGCTAACTTGTAATGTCTTCATGCTCACCTCTAACCAAATTGATGATCTAAGAGTAGCTTGCAACTTATTGTGTGGTATGGATGTGTTGTTTGAATGTAGAAGAACAATTTTATGAGCCATGCTTTGCATCATCTCTTGAAGCCATGGATTAGTGATGGCCAAGAATCCACTGAGAGGTAACTATCACTAAGAGGTTAGCATGGTTAGTGGATCAATTAATAGTTGGTAGCCATGAGTTTTTTTATCTTATTTTAAAAATCAATTTCAAACCCTTTTATTATTTTCTTCATTGTTTTCACTAACTTCTTAGTTCATCTTTGTTTCATCTTCTTTTTATTTAAAACTATTTCTCTTTTATTTTCACATCGCCATTTCATCACCTTCTTCACCTATCACTTCTAAATTTCTTTTCTTTTTTTTCTTTTCCTCATTCTTAAAAAAGAAGAAATTATTAACATAACACATGAATAAAAACTGTTAATGCTTCTATCGCCTCCCGTCCCTGTAGATTCGACACGTTGAGCCAATGCTATATCAGAAGTATCGAGGGAACATTAGCATACACATAATTTCACTGATTTCATAAAATAAATATTTTAAGTGCTGGTTTTGCCTCGATCAAATTTTTAGCTCCGTTGCGGGGGACGGGAATGGTTTTGATTTCACATTTTTGTTAACATTTTTCATCTCTGTTTTTAATGTGCGGGACAATCTTTACAGGAGCTTAACATTGTAGAATAAATATTTGATTTACATATCCCTGCTCTAGAAAGCAGGAACCCAGCTTCTAAAGAAAAATCGCGAAAACGCGGCTATTTTATTATAATTGTGTATCTTGTTGTGCTAGGCTGTGTTCACTGTAATTGCTAGTTGATCTGTACTATTACGTTTCTGCTTTGATTGCCTGAACATTCTAATAAACTAAAGAACTAAAATACGGTATTTGGACGCTTTTAAAAAGGTTTAGACATTTACAATTAGGCACGTGTCATTCAATTCCAATATACAATATTTTGTTCTGTTGTTGTGATCTTAACCGAGGTGTACATATGGCATTGCATATAGCATAGAACAAACACGTGGGTGATTTACTCGCTTTGTGTTATATTCTTGTCTATATTGTATACTTGCACGAATTGAAATTAAGGATAAAACGTAATACAAGATAGGTGGAGATTTTATCACCCTTCCTTAGCCCAAAAACTACCTCCTCACTCACACAACCCAAACCCTAATAAAAATTGATAGACGTTGGCCCCTAGGGACATCTCAGACTCATTAACAGAATGACCAATGGTGGAACTTATTTTGAATTTTACTCTTGTGAATCGGTGTCTAAGGTTGGGGATTAAGAGGTTACGCCTCGAAGATACCATGATTTGGCGTAATAAGGCTGTTGCTTACGCACGGATACCTCCCACCGTATTTTGCCCCTACCTGGCCGATTAGCTTGTGGTCAAATTCATATAATAGCCTCCCCTGGGTAATCGACCAGTTAGGAGTCATCTAGGTCTAGGTCAACCCTAGTATAGGCTTGATTTTTATTTTCTTTCTTTTTGTTAGATTGCTTTTTCTTTTTTGTTTGTGATTGTTTGTGAAATGGAAATCAACAATAACAATTCTTTCAATCGTAATATAAATCCATATTTCACACTGACCCCATTTGATTCAGATAATTCCAACCCGATTTTTTACAATATGAACTAACCAAAATACTGGCTTGGACTTAACCGAATCAATACAACCCATACCCTCAATCTTATGACCATAATTTTCAAAATAATTTCAACTCTTCACAGAGTCAATATGGATTCATCTCATCCGAGTCAAATTTTCAACCAACTTGTCCACAATTTTCACAATATTCATTTCCCAATTTTGCTTCCTATACTCATTTTCTAGAACCACCATGTGAAGAAAAATTTGAGTTAGAAAATAGTATAGAAGCAAACCTGCAAGAGGCCAGGCGATAATTTCAGAACATGTTGGCCTCCCTAATTCTATAATATTTTCAAGAGTTTTACTCAGTCCCACTCTTCAAAATGATCAAACATTCATCTTGGAATTGACTGAGGAACTCTTGTGTGAGTCCGAGTGATAATCTCAAAACTTATTGGACTCACAATCTTCACAATTTTTCTAAAACCAAAATTCCTACACTTCTTTTCTAGAACAACCATTTGAAGAAAAATCTGAGCTAGAAAAGAGTATAGAAATCTTGCATGAGACCTCATAACAATTTCAAAAATCTTTGTCCAGTCTATCGATAGATTAGAAACACAACTGAGTCAATTGGTTAACATTCATAGGAATGAGGAAACTCACACTTATCAACCTTTGACCAATTCAAATATCTCCAACTCTATCGATCTAGATCAAGAATCATGTTGTTTTGGAAAGCAAGCGTCAATTTCAGCACACTCATTTGAACTTGACCAACATCAAAATTTTGAGAACCATGTTGACATGTTGGCAAGTTATCCCTTTCCTAAGATTGAACTTGATAATGAATGTGATCCTGAACCTTAACTTGGTAATTCAATTCCACTTCCTGATTCAATAATGACTCAGGTGTCTTTACCTAATTTCAATCCTTTTCCGGAGTCAATTTGGATCCTGTGCCAGTCCATCGTGAAATTGAATCACCAATCTTTTATGATCAATAAATTAAATTTGACCAATTTCATACTTTTGAAAGTTTCATTGACAAATTGACAAGTTCTCATTTTATAAAATTGAACTCAGACAAGAATGTGACTTCAATCCTCAAATTTGTGATCCAATTCAAATTCTTAAATCAATAATGACTCCAGTTTTGCTACCCGATTTAAGCAACATTTTAGAGTCAGTTTTGATTCTCATACTTATTATTCTTGAACTTGAATCACCAATCTTAGAAAGTCACATTCCGTTGTGAGAAAATAAATGTGGACTTGAGTTTCAATTTCTTGATTTGGACACACTTCCCAAACCAATTTTTACTCCAGAATCTTTACTTGATTTCAGTTACTTTCCTGAGTTAGTATTAGTTCATATACTTCTTGAGTCCAAATCAATCATTCCATGTTTTCATACTCTATTTTGGAACAAGGGTGTTGATAAAATTGACTTCGAAATTATTTTGAGAATTTAGAAATTAGATGGGGTGAAATTCTTAATAAAAATCATTCATATATATATATATATATAATTTTAGTGGGTTGTATTATAGAGGTTTCTGGTGGGTTTCTCTGAACTCCACGCAAATTAGATTGGGGCGCATTTCATGAACCAATTAGACCACCACCGGAACTACCACCTTGAGATGATTTTTCTTCCCTCTCTATTTATTTCATGCACACATACATGCATGATGAATTGAGGACAATGCATGAGATAAGTGTGGGGGAGGGTTTACTAACATAGAGTTTTTTAGATTTTTTTTCTTTTTCACTTCTTTTAGGATACTTTTAGAAATCTTTCCTTTCGTATAGGATTTTTCTTTCTTTAAAAAAATTTTGAAACAAAAGATAAAGTTTTGATCTATTTTTAGAAAATTGAGATGATCTTAGAAATTAAGGAAGCTTTAATTATGACATCTTAAATCTAGTCGAAATAATGGATCTTGTTTAAGATTATAGGTTAAGTAAGATAAATTGGGAAGATAATTTTATCTTAAATTTTTTGCTTTATATAGTATGCACTTCACACTTACACATTTTTGGGATGGAAACAAAGAATTAAAATGCAATAAAAAATAAAAAATAAAAAAATAAAAAATACATGGTATAAACGAATAAAAAAACCACTTATTAAGCTGAATAATTATGCCTCAAGAAGCATAATTATTCATGCCTAACGGTGATCATAAGAAATAAACAATTTTCCTTAGTTTTGTGGCCATGTTTACTCGATCATTTTGTTTTTAGATCATGTATTAGGGCTGAGAGATTCAAAGAGAGAAAGAGAGTTGATGTAATAGATAGTGACAATCTATATAAAGGTGTCTCCTTTCTTCTCCATTGTAATCTTCTCCATCTTCTACATGATACTTAGCTAATTTTTCTTCTCATGGCAATCTAACTCCTAACCACTAACCATCTAACCACTTACTTGATAATCCACATGAATCTAATAGCCTCTACAAGGTGCAAGAGCCACTGATGGCTTATGATGATGGATTCTAACATTCTAACATTTCTAACATCTAACCTACTAACTTGCTAACTTAAAATATCTTCTTTATTTCATGTTCACCTCTAACCAGTTTTGATGATATAATAGTAGTTTGCAACTTGTTGTATGGTATAAATGTGTTGTTTGAATGTAAAAAACAATCTTATGAGCTATGCTTTGTATCATCTCTTGAAGCCATGGATTAGTGATGGCCAAGAATCTATGTGAGGCGAGTATCACTAAGAGGTTAGCATGGTTAGTGGAGCAATTAGCAGTTAGTAGCCATGAGTTTTCTTTTATCTTAATTTAAAAATCAATTTCAAACACTTTTATTATTTTCTTCATTGTTTTCACTAACTTCTTAGTTCATCTTTGTTTCATCTTCTTTTGTTTGCAAAACTATTTCTCTTTTATTTTCACATCGCCGTTTCATCACCTTCTTCACCTATCACTACTGGATTTCTTTTCTTTTTTCTTTTTTTTTTCTCATTCTTTAACAAAGAAGGAATTGTTAACATAACACGTGAACATAAACTATTAATGCTTCTGTCGCTTTCTGTCCCTGTGGATTCGATCCGTTGAGCCAATGCTATAACGGAAGTATCCAAGGAATATTAGCATACACATAATATCAATGATTTCATAAAATACACATTTTAAGTGCTGGTTTCGCCCCGATCATCTCCTCCATCAATTTCCCCAATCCCGGTATAAGTTGTCTTTTTACATTATTATTTAGAATAATTAATATCCATTTTTTTTATTACTGGGATGATACAGTGACAGTAACAATATCAATGATGTAATAATAACAATGTGGATAATGTTATCATGTAAAGGATAGAACAATAGAACAATGCATACGTTACGGTCTGCAATATTTTTCCAGTAACTTTCGATAATATGAATTAATACAATAACTAGTCTGGATACCGCTTAATAGACAGTCTCATTTAGAACTGATTAACATCTTATCTGTCTGCACTAGGATACAATAGTAACTGATCCATCAACCTATAATCTCAATATAATCATCATGAACATCAAGTATCACTTCACGAAAAAGTATATGATATAATAAATCACCATCTCAATGAATCAATTAATCAGTTCTCTCATCGCTACCAATCTACTCTAATCTTTGTTCTTCGGGTACTCAGTAATGATGTGTCCGGATTTTCGACAATTGAAACAAATGATATTTTTGTCTTCCTTCCCTTGTCATCATCTTCTATTGTTGAACTTAGCTTTGTTATACATCCTCCTTATATTTTTCACTAGAAGGGAGAGGTCTTCATCATCTTCTTCTTCATCATCTTCAGCAGAGATTGTGGGAGTGGGCTTGAAGGCTAGCATCTTTTTTTTTTGGTGCCATCTCTTCTCTTGCCTTCCTCTCTATCTCATGGGTCTTAAAGTTGCCGATAAGACCGATGAGTTTCATCTCTCTTTGTCATTTAGCTTCTTTAATCTTGTAGCCTTGACCTTCCATAAAGGTGCTAGTACACAAATGACCTTTCTCGTCTTTTGGTCATTAACAATGGTATCACCTAAAAAAGTAAGACCATTGATGATTTTAGTAAATCTTGTAACAATGTCATCAATGGAGTCATTTTATGCATGGTGAAATTTTCATATTGAGAACGAAGAGATCAATCTTAGCACTCTTAACTTGTGAAGTTCCCTCGTGCCTGACCACTAAATGTGACGAAAACTCGTATGTGAATTTGCAATGAATCCCTGCCTATGTCGTTATGTTCAAGGCTTGAAGCAATGTATAGTGTATCTTTGCATTGGCATCAAATTCTTTGGTGGCAATGTCGGATCAAGTGTCCTCATCACCATGGGTATACTAAAGGGTTTAGTCACCACCTTTGCAACCCGACTTCCTAAAGATTATAAGAAAATAGTCATTTTAACCTTCCATATGGGAAACTTAAGGCCATCAAACTTAGGAGGGGTCTTAATTCCTTCGGCCATTTTATTATAGTGGATAAAAATGAAAATGTAAATGAATTGATTAGCAAAAGAATCTTTAAGATGGTTAAGCTAAAATCTAGAGACTAAGGCTCTGATACCAATTGAAATACACCTAGAGGGGGATGAATGACGTAATGCTAATCAAATGTGGAATAAAAACAAACTCTGCTAAATGATGCAAACTGTTCACTCAAAATAAGAATTGAAGCCAAATTACTATGAAGTACTCTAGAACTTCTCCTCTAATATTCCTGTAGATTATGAGTTGAGGTGCTCAATTTTCTTCATGTTGAGATGAGTATAAACTGACAAAAGTGAATGATGAATGTAATACAATGATGAAACTGATGCAAGCAATAAATAGAGATTGCAATAGAAGTAACAACACAAGTAAAGAGATAGAGATCAAGAGACAAGTAATTGCAAACACAAAAAATTTGTTTCAAGGCTCGAACCACCGCTTTACGTCCCCATCTTCACCACTATGAAGGAGTTCACTATTCACTAAAGGATCTTCACAAAGGGACCTTACAATAAGGAATGATTAAAAAATTTACACAAGATCGGAGTACAAAAACTCCACCACTCAATTCTCTACACAAGAGGTAGCACAAAGCTAATTGAGATTATAAAGCTCTGGTGATCACTTAAGGTCACAAACACTCTCTCTTATCAGTTCTTGTGGAGTAGAATATTAAATTAAGCTTAAGGAGTTATGTGAGAGTAGAAATTCAAATAGAAAGAATTTAAGAGCTGAAAAATCAATTAAACTTAGATTGCCCTTGAAAATTGAATGCTAGAAAACTTTTCTGTTTTAGAGTAAACTTGATTTTCTATGAAAACTTATAAAAACTTATTGTCTCAAACTCAAACCCAATAACCCATTTATATAGCAACTCATAAAACCTATAGGTAAGACTTACCAGGTCTTTAGGGATGAGTTTGACCTATAAAATAGGAAATGCCCATTGGAAAACAGAAAAGACGAAACAGATTAAAAAATTAGCCATCATTGAGATTTTGGTACTGTGTTCGGCTCTTCATATTTCAAAATATAGTTGTTGGTTTCGATCGACCAGATTCAACCGAGGCTAAGGGTAAGCCAGTCGATCGACCGAATGGCCAACCGCAGGGGTTGGCGGCCGATCAGTTGGTCAACTGATAGACATGCACAAGATACACATGCCATAAGATTGGTTGACCGGTCAGTCAACCGATATGGCCTGTCAAAGGCAACGGTCGACCGAACAGTCAACTGACCTGGGCTGAAAAATAATCTTTTCTTAAATTTTGAAATAAAATTTTGTTCTAATAAAAATTGTATTGGTTTTTAAGGGTATAACCATGTATTGGCAATTGAGATACAAGTTCTAAACTTGATATTAATCTTTAGAAAATATAGAAACATGTATCAAGACCAAACATGTAAACACCAATACAAAACAAACTTGTATTTTCAAAAACGTATATTTTGTGTGTGTAACTCTTCGAGCATCAAATCTATATTCTACACTTTAACAAAGTATTTTCTTATAAGGCTCTAAGTGATTACAAGTATCTTCAAGTGGGCTTCTTCAATAGCGACGTCAAGTACTTTGAGCTTCAATCTCATACTTGAGTATCCTTGAGCCATCGACACCTTCCTTTAGAGGGGAGAAACTTCTTGAATCCTTTTGAACCCTGAAATATACTTAAATACGTGAACTTGATTAGTGCTTAATGACTACATACATTTTGTTATTTTCAAAATAAGAAACCGGTGATTGTAACCTTGGGCTAACAATCTTTAAGAGAAATTACTGTATTCACACTGTAAAAGCGGAATCACAATTAGCAACCTTAGAAAGATAATCATCACTAAGTGTTTGCTTTAGTGCAATCATGCCTTGTGCATTTGCCTTAAAATATTTGCCATTATTAATATGTGATCATTCAGTGGCGGTGAGATAAACATGTAGTCCTAGTGTTTAAAATATGAACACATTCTAATTTTTCATATTTTGATGATTAGAAGCATCGAACATAGGTGGAGCAAGATAATCCGTGTGTGTGTTAAAACAAGAATGTGTATAGCAAATATAGAGATTAGCAAAATAAGGATCACTTCTCGGTCGTTAAACGAATATCAGGAACACTAACTCTGATACTCGTTGAAATCACCTAGAGAGGGGTGAATAGGTGATATGCTAATCAATACGGAAATTAAAAACTTATCAATAATAATTCTACACAAGGATATGAACATATAAACAAATTCAAACTCACAACCAAGAAATGAAGCCGTATACCCCATGAAGGGATTTGAACTCTTCCTCGTGATTCTTCTTGAATAAGAGTTGAGGTGCGTAATTGCTTCTTGATGTATAGAGTTCAAAAAACAATTATTTTGCAATAACAAGCGCGCACACGCGCGCGCGTACACACAAACACATAAATAAATAAGAGAGAGTAAGAAAGATCAAATATAAGCCAATCACAAAGAAGATTGTTATCAAGGTTCGAGCTACTTTCTCTACGTCCTCGCCTTCACAGCAATGAAGAATTCTACTATAATCGCTTTCGATTATAACTGAACTTGATCTCACAAGATCACTCGGTGCCACAACACCTACAAACTTCTTTACTCATTCCTGCAAGAACATAAACACACGAGCCCATAAGCTCGATCGAGGCCGCAACCTCCAACAACTCAATTACAATGAATGACCACCGGTAATCAATACTTGATCACAAACAAAACTCTCTTACAATCTCACTTATAGAATAGATATAAATGAGAGCTCAAGTGTAGGTAAAAGAAACAGAGAGTGAGAATTGAAAAGCACTAAAAGCTTTTACAAAAAATCTTTTTGAATTCTTGTTGTGAAAAAACTTGTCATATAAAACTTCTTGTAAGAAACAATATCTAGTCACTCATATTTAGGAGAAGCTTAGAGATCAATTCCCAGTTAATTCTAGCAATTAAAACATGTTAGAATTTATTAGAATTAAGAAATAGTCGTTGGGAATGCACTTGGACATATTTGAAAAAAAAATAGCCGTTAAAAGGCAAACAAGATAATTTTGACCATGAGTCATCGATAGCTATGCTGGGCTGTCGACAGGCCAAGTGGCCTACACATAAGTAAATTTCTTATACAGTTTTGATGATCAAAATGTTAGAATTTGAAAATAAATATATGTGAAGAATTTGTAGATTTTTAAGTTATCTTTCTAATGAAATAAAAATCATATAAATCAAATATAGGATTTGAAAGAAATATGATCAAAATACTGAAGGGTATCAAGTGAAACTGTGAAAACTGTTTTCAGCATATAGGCCAACTTAAAAGTAATATTTGATAACAAAAGTGTTTGAATCTGAAAATAATCATATATGAAGATATTGTATATATTTAAGTTATCTTTATAATGCAACTTGAATCATATCAAATAAAAATCAAAGTAAAAAGTTATGATCAAAATACTATATGTGTCAGTGCATAACACCCAGTTATCGACAGTGCTGCCGACAGCTAAGCTCTTTGTAAATGGCTGTCGATAGCTATGAATGGGTTGTCAACAGTCCTGATTTAACCTTTAAATATTGTAATTTAGAAATGACTGTAATCTACACACACACACATTCACATATACACATTTATACATACTCACATACACACATCTACATACATTGAAGCACACACAATACACACACACGTTTACATAAAATGAAAGAGAGAAACAGAGAATGGAAGAGGGATTGAGAATGAAATTAAACACAACTTAAACATACCCATTCACAAAAGAAGAGGGGAACTCATGCAGGGAGGGGAAGACATGCACGGCTGCTGAGATCAGGAACAGCAGAGGCTTGATGAAGGTCGCAGCAGCTCTGACAGAGAGGAAGAGGGTGCTCGACATGGACATGGGTGATGAAGGGCTCGACCTTGGTGTGAGGAGGAGATGTGGCAAGGAGGAGAAGGCTATGGTGGAGAGAGGGTGGAGGGGTGTTGTTGGGGTTTATCGGCGGAGGAAGCAATGGTCGTGGAAGGAGGGTGGTGCTCGAAGGCCACGGCTATGGAGGAGGGGAGAGAAAGATGGCATGGGGAGTGTGTGGCCTTACGTGTAGGGTAGGCTCACAGTATAGGCGGTGTGTTGTGTGGAGATGAATGCAAAGGGGATTGTTTTCCATTGATTTTGCAAAGGAGAAAATTACAAAAAGGTTCGAGAGCTAAATTACAAGTAACACAAAAGATTACAAGTAGATCTCCTCTGAGATTCTGGAGAAGTGTGCCGACAGGAGTCTGGTCAGCGCGCGACCACTTTGTCCCCTTTGACGATGCGATCGATGGGATGGGATTCCCTTCTCGCCTGGTTCAGGGAATCGGAGAACAGAAGGTTGGTAGAACCCTCTTGTTACTTCTCAAATTGCCTTCACTTGGGAATTCCTTCTCACCTGGTTCCGGAAATTCCTTGAGAGGAAGGAAGGTATTCGGTATCAGCACCCTGATTAGAGAAGCAATTCTCTGAATTCTTGGAAGCTAGAGAGTAGATCTCTGTATAGCCGTCTCTCTATGTGTCTCTTTGCTGTACGCGTATGTCCTCTGCCTTGTACCCTTGGTGGGCTATTTATAAGGAGAGCAGGGGTATAATTGTCCCCTGAAAATCTAGAAACAGATTGAGTCAAATCTGTTCAAATCTGGAAAGTAGCCTTGCTGCGAGGCTAGAATCAGCTTCTGCGAAGCTAGGAATAGCAGGTAGGTCAGTCTCCTGATCTGTTTTGATTCTTTTCATATAATTGAAAGATCTCCCCTGATCCTCTTACTCATTTTAGGAGAGTCAAGAGATTATGGCAAACAACTGCCAAATTTAATCTCAGATTGATCTTGATTAGATTTGATCTTGATCCTGAATAGATTTGATTTCTTCTGGAGATTTAATTGGTCAAAGGTTGACCATAACAGACCCGCAACAGAGCTGTCGCGTCGAGCTCATAGCGGAGCTGGAAGAAACATCTGGTGAAGTCGGAAGAAAGCTCTTCAGCGGAGCTAGATAACATCTGTGGCGAAGCTACCGAACATCCTTCTGTGCGGTTGCGTGTGTGGCTTCGAGCGAAGCTAACTCTCTGCGGAGTTAAACTTGAGCACCTCAAGCGAAGCTGTAAGTTAGCTTCTTGATGGAGCTTTGAGCGACTCCAAGGCGAAGTTGGGCGATCTTAGCCTCTCTGGCGAGGCTATCCCTTTGGGCTCATGTGATGCTAAGTGTTGAGCTAACCTAGCATCTTAGACCTGAGGTGAGGTCTGTCAAAGACAATCTGGGCTCACTGTCTGCTTCACCGGATCAGTAGAGTCCAAGTTGCTAATTTGTCCCTCGGAGATGGGTACAGAACTGGTCGTCAGCTTGTCTGTCACTTGTCTTTTGTAAATGTCAACAAGTTTAGACATTTGTTCAGGCCAATGAAGAATCTTGTCTTTTTTTAAAGTGTCAACAAGACCCCCTTCAAAGTTTTCGAAAGTCTGTAATGGAATGGTTCAGACTTTGAAGTACTTTGAATTTCTTTGATCGGTGGTATGTGAAGTACGAACGTCGCCATAGTGGTTGAGTTCAGCTTCGCTTTTAATCCTGCTTTGGGATAAATTCGCCGAAGAATTGTGTAGATTCGTGACCCTGGGTAGCTTCGCGTCTGAGTAGCTCTGCGTCTGAGCCTCCCGGAGTAGACTCGCTTCAAATCGGTCTTGGAACGTCGTTCCTTTCCCGAGGCCAACAACCTTTTTGGCTAATTACGAGAAGGATTATTTCCTTCCCGAAGTTGAAATAACTCTCTTTCATTAATAAGTGAGATCATTCCCCCTATGCGCATTTTTGAGGGAGACTATTTCCTTTCTCAAGGCTCAGTAAATGCCTTAAATTCGCTTGCGCTTCTATGCTTGAAGCAGCAGCGGTGCGCTCAGGCTATGAGGCCTATACATAGGACACTTGAGGTCCTCTGTAGAGAAGCGGTTGTTCATAACTTCTCTCGATTATATCTAGAGAGAGATACTCAGATCTCTGAACTAGTGGGGTGCCTACTCTGGTTATTATCCGGCCAAGAACTAGTGAGTCTCGGTCATCCAGAGACTTTACAATGAACTGATAACTTTTAGGGAGTTATCTCCCTTAATTTAGCTTTAACAGCTGCCTCAGGGATGATTTCCTTGTTCTCATTTTGTATCTGACTGATCTGCAGAGAAGGGCTTCAGCCCTATTTCCCAGCTTCCCAGCGAAGCTATCACGTTCACTTGATCGAAGAAAGATCACTGCATGCTTGCCTACGAAGTTCGCCACATAGGCAAGGATTAAGACTTAGCCTCTTCAAAGTTGAGCCAGTCTTGCCATACAGTTGGGGTCATGACTGCGTCCCTCTGGATCAGTCTGGCTTAGCCGTATAGGCGAGGCTAGGACTTGACTTTTGCTGAGCTAAACCATCATCACTGTGCAAGCGAGGCTATC
>JAVJIF010001681.1:0-127222 GCA_038442645.1 Agave tequilana
GTGAGGAGAGCGATGAAAGCGACGATGTGAAAACAAAAGAGAAGTGATTTGAAAAACAAATATAAAAGAAGATGAAACAAAGATGAACTAAGAAGTTGGTGAAAACATCGATAAGAAATGATAAAAAGGTTTTGAAATAATTTTTAAAATAAAGTAAAATGAATGAGGAATGCTATAAAAGAAGTCTCATGGTTTCTAACTACTAATTACTCCACTAATATGCTAACCTCTTAGTGAGGGTTGCCTCACAATGATCCTTGACCATCACTAATCCTTGGCTTCAAGAGACGATATAGAGCATGACAAATAAGATGTTCATCACATTCAAACTTGTATCAAGAGCAAGCTAATACAAACATTAGATCATCAAACCATTACAAGAAAGTATGACATAAGAGAGTTAGCTTGGTTAGTAAGTAGCAAGTTAGATGTTAGAACCATCATCATGAGCCATCATGGCTCTTGCAAGAGCAAGGCCTTGTAGAGGCTACCAGATTCATGTGGATTATCAAATAAGTGGTTAGATGGTTAGTGGTTAGTAGTTAGATTGGTATGAGAAGAAAAGTTATCTAAGCATCATGTAGAAGATGGAGAAGATTACATTGGAGAAGAAAGGAGGCACCTTTACATAGATTGTCACCATCTATTATATCAATCCCCTCTATCTCTCTCTGAATCTCTCAGTCCTACTACAAGATCTAAACAGGAAATAAAATAACAAAATACAAGAAGAAGAATTCCTACTCTACACTACACTAAAACAGAAAACCTAGCCTAAAATTCAAACTGCTAGCGTTTCGGGCCTCTGCAGAGGTATTTATAGGCATACATGGCTCCTAGAAGACGAGACGGGGCCATGCGTTAAAGATCGACATGTGGCCTCACCAATTGCTGTGAAAACGCGGCTATTGTCGCGTTTTTACGGCAATACCAGGGACATAAGTCCCTGGTTTTGGCGAGCGCGTCCTCGTCGCTTCTAGGACTTTCTTGGTATATTCGGTTTTTGGTATTTTTGGCCCGGATATTCATCTAACGTGCACCAAGGGTCTAGGTTTGAGATGTATCATCTAGAAGATTCATGGCTTGGCCTCCAAGAATTGTGGATTAAATTATCCGAAAATGGGTTTATTTTAAGCTCTTATTACCCTTTGACCATTGGACTCTTGATTTATCTGCAAAGTAACCAAAATGCAATTAGAAATGATATTTTATTCATAAAGGTAGGAATGCGATATAATAATGCAGAATTGTAGACTAATCACACCCCCACACTTATCTTTTACTCGTCCCGAGCAACAAGAAAAGAAAACTATACTACACATGTTATTACACACCACTTTCGCAGGTGACGCGATTGCACTGAACGTGTGCAAAAAGCCGTTAAACCTCTAGTTACCCCTAGAGGAAGAGTTTTGTCTCCTGAGGATTTTCATCAGCGGATTGCCCCCACAAATTCATAAAAAGGAAGACAAATGTTAGTATTTTGAAAACGCATTTTGAAAGAGAGACAAGTTTACGAAATATTTTTGCAAAAATATAAGCGATCTAAGGTCATAAGTCCACCAAAAATTATTCTTCCTTAAACTTAGTCTATATGCAAGATCTTGTCTTTAATTAAGATAAGAATTCAAATTGGATTGAATATATTATCTTTCATAAATAAAACCTAGATAATATGCACTTTGTGATAGTAAAGATTTCTAGGATTTCAACTCAACCATCAAGCCATTTATTTATATATATATATATATTTTCTTTTTCTTCTTCTTTTTTCTTCCCTTAGTAGTTTCTTAGGCTTTCTAGTTACCCGGGTAATGAGCCTTTAACCGATGACTCCCGACTAGAACGGTTTTTGGGCACCAGATTAGAAATATCCCTCGGTTTTAAGGACTCGAGTAAACAAGGCCACAAAACTAAGGGGGATTATTGTTCTTCATTACCACCTTTAGGCTGAATATCATCCTTCTTGAGGCTAATTATCCACTTAATAAGTAATTTTTTTATTCATTTATACCATGTATTAGATATTTTTCTTTGTTTTTACTTTATGGCATTTTAGGTCTTTGTATCCATCCCAAAAATTATGTAAGTGTGAAGTGCATACTATCTAAGGCAAAAAATTCAAGATAAAACTATCTCTCCAATTTATCTTACTTAGCCTATAATATTAAACAAGATCTATTATTTCGACTAGATTTAAGATGTCATAATTAAGGCTTTCTTAATTTCTAAGATCATCTTAATTTTCTTAAAAATAGATCAAAAACTGTCTCTTGTTTCAAAAAGTTTTAAAGAAAGAGAAAAATCCTATACAAAAAGAAGATTTATAAAAGTAAAAAAAAAAAAGATGTAAAAAACAAAATCTAAAACTCTACGTTAGTAAACTCTCTCCCACACCTTATCTCATACATTGTCCTCAATGCATCTTTATGTATGTATGCATGAAAGAAATAGAGAGGGAAGAAAAAAATCACCTCAAGGTGATGGTTCCGGTGGTGGTCTGATTGGTCCACGAAATGCGGCCCAATCCAATTGCGTAGAGTCTGGAGGAACCCACCAGAGACCTCTATAATACAACCCACTAGAATGATTGTATATATTTATAATTTTTATTAAAAGATTTACCCTATCTAATTTTCAAATTTTAAAATAATTTTAGAGTCAAATTATCAAACCCGTGTCCCAGAATGGAATGATTGATTTGGACTCAGGAAGTACAGAACTAATAACGACTCAGAAAAAAGACTTAAGTCAATTAAAGGCTCAGGAGTCGAGATTGGTTCAGAAAGTGGGTCCAAATCAAGAAGTTGAAACTCACGTCCAAATTCATTTCCCCATGATGGAATGTGACTTTCTAAGATTGGTGATTCAAGTTCAAGAAAGACAGGTATGAGAATCAAAACTGACTCTAAAATGTTACTCAAATTGGGTAACAAAACTGGAGTCAATATTGATTCAAAAATTTGAACTGGATCACAAATTTGAGAATCGAAGTCACATTCCTCATTGAGTTCAATTTCATAAAAATGAGAACTTGCCATTTATCAATAGGACTTTCAAAAGTATGAATTGATTAAGTTCAATATGATGATCATAAAATTGGTGATTCATTTCACAATGGACTAGCACTGGATCTAATACTAGACTCAAAAAGGCCTGAATTCAGGTAAAAATACCTCAGTCAATATTGAATCAGGAAGTGAAATTGAATTACAAATTTGAAGTTCAGGATCATATTCAAGCTCAAGTTCATTTTAGGAAAAGGATACTTGCCAAAATGTCAATGAGATTTTCAACATTTGAAGTTTGACAGGTTCAGATGGGTGTGCTGAAATTGAATCTTGGTGTCCAAAATGACAAGAGTCCCTGGTCAGATCATAGAGTTAGGGATAGCTGCATTGGTCAAAGTTGATAAGATAGAGTTTCTTCTTTCCTATAAATGCTAACCAATTGACTCAATTGTGTTTCCACCTATTGATAGACTGGGCAGAAGATTTTTAAAATTGTAGCACGGTCTCCTACCTACAAGATTTCTATACACCTTTTCTAGATGTGATGTATCTTCAAGTGGTTGTTCTAGAAAAAGAGTGTAGGAATCTTGTTTTTTCAAATAAACAAGAGTCATGGGTCAAATTGATAGAGTTAGAGATATTTGGATTGGTCAAAGGTTGAGAAGAGAGATTTCTTCATTCCTATAATGTTGACCATTTACTTAATTGTGTTTCCAACCTATTAATAGACTGAAAAGAAATTTTTGAAATTGTAACGCAGACTCCTACAAGATTTCTATAATCATTTTCTAGACTTGATTTTTTCTGGCAATGGGATGTTCCAGAAAGGAGTATAAGAATCTTAGTTTTGAAAAGATAGTGAAGATTGTGAGTCCAATATGTTTAAGATAGAAGTTTGGACTCACACAAAAGTTCCTTATTCTCGTTTCAGGTCAGATGGCTGTTCATTATGAGGAGGTGGAACTGAGTAAGCTCATGAAAATATTGTGAAATTGGAGAGGCCCTCATTTTCTGAAATGTGTCGCTCGGCCTTTTGTAGGTTGTGTTGGCCCAGAGGCCTTCTGCTCTAGTTTTGATGATGATTAACTCATGTATTATAGTTTACTAATAATCATGTGATGTTTAGTTTCAGATACTTAACCAAGATATTTGTAGGTGATTAGCTTCAACAAAGGAGTTTTGGAGCTTTCTCGTGGTGATTCAAGAGCCCGAGCATCAAGTTCATATCTAGCACTCATTGGAGTCAGCTCGTGGATCACGGTTTGGATCGAGCCGACTTGGAGACGGCGCTCTACAGAAGACTTTGGTACATTGTTTAGTTTATTTTTTAGATCCATTTGTAAAGATTAGATAGTTTGTATTGCTCAAGTTCACAACACACACACTTGTTTAAGTTTCATGATTTGGTTTTCGGTTTTCAGTTTAACCGATCTTGGTTTTCATGTATAGATAAAATCAAAACAAGTTTACATGGTTTTATGTATATTAGATTTGTTCTATATACATCTATGCTTCAACTATTTAAACAAGCTTAGTTTAATAGTCTATTTCATGAGTTTGAAGTTTTGGGTATTTTAACAAAACTTATTTTGGTTTTTAAGTCAAAAACATTGATATGTATATCTTATATGTATATTGGATTATATCCATATACCTATGCTTCAAAGTTGTTTCAATATCATGTTTTTGTATTTGGATGAGTTTTGGATAAAACGAATTTCCATTTCAAAAATCCAGTTTTGAAAATACGGAATTTTATTTTCGGTCAAATTTTCATAACACAAAAATGGTTCAAATTGTTTGAATATGTGTTAATTTTTTTCACACATGTTTATATATCAAAGTATTATACTGAAACTATTTTTTTGAATTTTTAGAGATTTATGAGATTTTACAGGAATTAAAAACCCAGCTTTCAAGTCCTGAATTTCTGTTTGCCAGGCTCTGGCGGTCGACCGACCGGTCGATCGACCAGGAGCCAGTCGACCGAAACGGTCGACCGTATGTGCACAAGACGTGCACAAGGCCATATCGTTGGCCGTCGACCGAGCGGTTGACCGACTGAAGGCAACCCACTCTCGGGTTGTCCGGTCGACCGGCGGTCGACCGGCCAGAGAGCCGTTGCTCTCTGGTTCTGGGCGCGGTCGACCAGGCGATCGACCGCAAGCTCGCGTCACCTTTTTTGACCGTTGCCGGTCGACCGAAGGTCAATTTTGACCTTGTCAGCTGCCAACGGGCAGATCTGGTTGGGGCCTATTTATACCCCATCTTTTGGTCAGTTTTCATTAAGAATTTCAAGAGCTAAAATTCCATCTTCTCTAGTGTTTTATACAAGTTTTTCAAAAGAAGTTTTGGGCTTTAAAGTTTACATTTGATTTGGTGTTTTTTTAGGGTTTGGAAATCAAGATTATGGGAAAAGTGTTTTTGGTTCAACTTCTTCATCCTTATTTCTAGTTTTTTCTCAAGGATTTTCTTTGAGTATTTATTTTTCATTCCTTTGGTTTTTCTCACACTTGAGCTTATCATTCTATCCTCTCTATAGAATCCTTGTTTTGTGAGAAAGGAATTGGCTTGTGGTCTTTTGATAACTAAGTTGTAAACCCTCCTACTTTGTGCTATCCCTCTTGTGTAGAGGTTGATTATTGGAGTGGTGGCTTTGTGCCCTATCTCTCTAGTGAGAGGTTGATTTATTGTTTGGCTTTATGCCTATCCCTCATTTGTGAGGTTGATTTGTGGTGGCTTTGTGCTTAACCTCTAAGTGTAGAGGTTATGTTTGTAATTGAGAGAGGAGTTGTGTACTCCCGGTTGTATTGCCCCAAATCCTCAGTGGAGGTTCCCTGTGTGGGAGTCCTGTGTGGACAAGTTAGTGAAAATCCTTCTGTGTGAAGGCGGGGACGTAGAGCTGGGTGCTCGAACCTCGAAACATACCGTGTGTTTAGCGATTGATCCATTGACTCTAAACTCTCTCTCTCTTTTACTATTGTGCCTTGCATCATTTCATATTGCTCATTCATATATTATATGCTTGGCTTGTTTGTGTGTGCCTCACTTGTGTTTAACCACGAGAGCTTCATATAGCACCTCAACTCTTATTCAGAGGAATCAAGAGGAGTTGTCCAGAGCCCTTCACGGGAATTCAGCTACACTCGTTGGTTACACTAAGTGTGTTGCATTTTAAGTTTTAAATTTCGCATTTTGTTCATTAGATTGCCGTACACCTATTCACCCCCCTCTAGGTGTACAATCAATTGGTATCAGAGCCTACGCTCCTGATATTAGGTTTACCCACCTAGGAGTGTGATCTTGATTTTGCTAATCTATCATTTGAATTGCACACTTATATTGTTTGCACTCATGGATAGTCCTCCCATGTTTGATATCTCTAGACTTGATATATGGAAGGTTATGATGAGTTGTCATTTAAAAGCCCTAGGTTACAAAGTTTACCTTGCCATTACCAAGGAATCCTACCTTAGTGATAGAAAGCATATAGAGGCCAATGCACTAGCCCTTAGGCACTTAGAGCATCCCTTGATGAAAAGTATTACATGTGTTTTCTTCTCACTATGTGTAATATCCCTAAGTAAATAATACTGTATTTCTATTTTTTGTATATTTTTACTGTACTTAATTTTTATTATTAGTGTTATTGTTATTACAGATATATGTTATTATTATTGTTCCATTTCATAGATTCCTAATCCTACCCTTTTGCATAGACCCAAACCAATCAATATTATACCCATTATCCCAGTATCATAATCCTAACTAACCCCCCTAAATCTCAATCCTAATCCATATCCAAACAAACTCTAAATTAAATCCTAAATCCCTACCAACCCCATTCTAATCCCTACCCTCATCTCCTTCCTCTCCCAACACGCATCCGCTCCCTCCAGCGAGCACCCGCGTTGGCACTCCATTGGGGCCCCCCACCTCTTCAGCTGGCGCATCAACCTCAGCAGCAAGGCCAAAGCATCATCACCGAGCCCCTGCTGCCATGGTTCTCCAACTCCCTTGCCGCTGCACTCTCTTTCAGGTCGTGATCCACCCACAACTCTGAGAGCCCGAGGTCGCGCATATACCTCTCCAGGCTGAGCTTTCTTGCTTGATCCTCCTTCTCCCCCGTGGCCACGGCTTCACCAGCAGCCGCAACAGCAGCAATGACAGGACAGCCCCCTGCCCTCTTCCTTGGCAGCCGGATCTCCAGCGCAACAGCAACCCCAGCAGTCCATGGCCATCACCGGATCTCCTCCGCGACGAGGCCAGCACGGCAAGACCCCCTCCTCCCTCCACGAGCACGCACCCCCATTGTCTCCTCTCTCGGCGCCCAGGCCGCAGCCACGGCAATGGCAGCACAGCCGTAAGCCTTTCCCTCCCCCTATCAGGTTATCCCTTCTTCCCTTTTTTAATTATTAGGTTGCTTATATATAATTATTATGTGTGTTTGTGTTTTAATAATGTGCATATGTAATTATGTTTATAATTCAAGTGTATGGGTTAAATAATGAATATGTGTAATTAAGTGTGTTTGTATGTGCATGGGTGACTAATTCATATGTGTTTGGTTGTGTATAGGGACACCTTACTCCGAGCCATTTTCCAGCTCTCTGTGGATCGCCGTGGATCACCGAAGGCGAGAGCGAACACGCCCGTGCCCCCATGATGTGAGTGTCTCTC
Source organism: Agave tequilana (assembly GCA_038442645.1). NCBI lineage: Eukaryota > Viridiplantae > Streptophyta > Magnoliopsida > Asparagales > Asparagaceae > Agave > Agave tequilana. The sequence continues at coordinate 7,692 of JAVJIF010001681.1, forward strand.
TCGCTCTCTTTATTTAATTAAGTGTTGAAAATATGTTTATATGTGTGATATAAATTAATGTGTAGTGCGCACAGATTACTTGATTATAGGTATTACTTGATTATATGTGTATGATTTATTATGTGTGCACGCATGTAGTGCAGGAACCTGTATGCCTTGATGTGTGCAAGAGTGAAGCATGAGTACATTTAATAGTGTGTGGGAATAGTGTTGGTGTACCTCAGATAATAAGTGCACAGGCAGAGTATTATTAGACTTGCACCCTATATTAGTCGACTAATACCCCTGTTAGTTGACTTGCCAAGCCCTCTAGTCGACTTGGTTACCACCCAGACAAGTTGTGCACTCTCTGTTTGTGGACTGTAGGCAGTATAGTCGACTTCCCATATTGTTAGTCGACTAATATCTTTATTAGTCGACTTGCTATAGTCCTATAGTCGACTAGGTCCTCCCTCTAGAATAGTTGACTCTCTCTGTTTGTGGTCTGTAGGCAGTATAGTCGACTTGCATTTACTATAGTCGACTAGTACTCCTATACTAGTCGACTTATCATAGCCTCAGTCGACTAGTTTGCTGTTCTGAAGTTTGGTAGCCTCTGTTGCTGATCATTACTTATATCAGTCGACTTGCCCTTCTTATTAGTCGACTTACAGGTAGTATAGTCGACTTGCCCACATTGTTAGTCGACTAACCCCACTTCCCTAGTCGACTTACTCCACCCCTAGTCGACTATTCTAGCCTGACTGTTGTTCCTAGCTTTCTTCTGGACTTGATGTTTCGACACCATGATATTAGTGTCCTTGATAGCTTTTACTAGTTGTTTAATATCCTGGATTCAGAGTTGGTTGCTAGGAGTGTGACATGATTTGGGTTAATCTTGGTTGTAGTTGGATGAACATGAGTTTGAGGAATATGTGTTGATTGAATTGACCGACTTGATAGATCTTAGAAACATGTATCTGATACATCACTGAGTTTTTGGGTCTTATGATTAACCTTAATCAAAGTGAGAATTTGTGAAGACCTGGGGATCGGAGTTATTGTATAGGATAATAAGTGCATCTATGAGAGGTTAGAAGTTTATATTATATGTATAGTGTTAATTGTCTGATATTCTGACCATCACTTTTTGGATATTAAAGGACAAGTAAGTGTGATATTATTTTATCGATGATTTGACTGACTCTATATGGGATTGTATTGTGAGGGATCAGTGTCCAGACATTTTACTATAATAATTCTTATTACTGAGAATTACTGGAAAAGATTGTTTGACCGTAACACCCGGTACAGTCCTATTGTTCATCGTATACACGGTTACTGTTATTGTTCACAGTTACTGATATTGTTCACTGTGTATACGATTACTGACTGTTACTGTACTGTTATCGTTACTGTCACCGCATCGTCCCAGTGTTATAGGTAACATGAGTATTGATTGTTCCTACTGGATTCAATAATAAGCAATTGAACAACTTACACTGGGATTGGGGAAATTGATGGAGGAGACAACGTATGTATTTTGGGTGGACTTAGGATACAGGTTGCGCAGCCGACTTACGATTCCACTGCAGGGTTCCGGGGGATGACTGACATCCCATCTGTTTACTGTTCCACAGTGATACTGTGAGTACTGTTACTGTTACTGACTACCTGGCGGTAGGGCCTGGTTCAGCGCCAGGCATCTGGGCCGTGGTCCCGGGTATGTACGGGACCCACCTAAAGCATGGACAAAGTCTCTTCTATTAATTTCAATAACTTAGGATCCTGATTGACACGTGTAGTAGGCGTAGTATGCGATACGTCTATTACAGGTGGCAATTGGTGTTCGCTGACATAATAAATGATAATGAACTGTTATAATGTATTATGACTGATTGTATCACCTGATTGTACATATAGATAAGTTATGATAGATATATGTTTGTTGTGCCCATGACCAGACTTTTTACCAGACTAGTGACATATACTAGGTTACACCATGACGTTAGTTGTTTGTTTACAGTTTATTTTACTTGTCTTTTATCTGCACACTTAGTCATATCATTGTTATTCAGTTGTGTATTTACCATGTTTTTAGTGTTGGCATTTATCTGTTATTAATTTATGCACATTGTGATATGCACGAGCTTTTCCCTTTACACACACACTCACCAGGTCGCTTTTCTGACGACCCTGGATTTGCACGTCCAGATATTGGCGCTTGTTTCTATTGTGCAGGTGTTCGATGTGACTGTACGCTTTGCGAGGAGCTTGGGTCCTCTCCCCTTTTATTCTGGTATTCTTACCTCTTTCTATTCCTGTTCCTATATTTTTCTTGATTCATGCATATTAGATTCACTCTCTATTCCAGTGCTTTTTATATGATATCATGCGTGGATGCTTATATGTATTATTGCAGTGGTCGTTGACTCATTATAGTTTCAATTTATAGCTTGTCCAGGTTACTTTAGGCTTAGCGTGTATGTGTGGGGTATTTTCCTCACGTATATACGTCGCCGACTCTCGTCGCGACTCCGTTTCCCACGTATTTTGGGAAGCGGGGCTTGATAGGGTTTTTCTTGGTATCAGAGCCAGGTTCACAATAAAATGGACCTGATTCTTACCAGTAACTTGAAACGAGTTATATTTACACTGCATATAACATTTACTATCCACACAGTGATATCGACTCCATTTGGAATTTATCGTCCTCCCTTTTGAATTCCATTACTTGATCTTTTGATATTCATGATCCAACACTTTCTTTAAAATGATCTGAATTCCATCTTTATTTTTATTCTTCTTTCTGATTCTATTTCCTTGATTTTGTCTCCTGAGTTTGAGTGCTTCATGTTGAAGTCGGTAGCAGAGGTCAGAGCGCGCAGCGGAAGCTGATGGACCCAGGATATGCTGAGAAGCGATGTGGAAGCTTGTTTGTGTTCTCTCTTGATTTTTGATTCTTTTATATCATTCCTGCTTTATTTGAATTTCGAGGACGAAATTTTTATAAGGTGGGTAGAATGTAATATCCCTAAGTAAATAATACTGTATTTCTATTTTTGTATATTTTTACTGTACTTAATTTTTATTATTAGTGTTCTTGTTATTATAGATTATGTTATTATTATTGTTCCTCTTTCATAGATTCCTAATCCTACCCTTTTGCATAGACCCAAACCATCAATATTATACCCATTATCTCAGTATCATAATCCTAACTAACCCCCCTAAATCTCAAATCCTAATCCATATCCAACAAACTCTAAATTAAATCCTAAATCCCACCAACCCCATTCTAATCCCTACCCTCATCTCCTTCCTCTCCCAATACGCAGCCGCTCCCTCCAGCGAGCACCCACGTCGGCACTCCATTTGCCGCCCCACCTCTTCACCTCTTCAGCTGGCGCATCAACCTCAGCTGCAAGGCCAAAGCATCATCACCGAGCCCCTGCTGCCATGGTTCTCTAACTCCCTTGCCGCTGCACTCTCTTTCAGGTCGTGATCCCCGACAACTCTGAAGCCAGAGGTCGCGCATATACCTCTCCAGGCTGAGCTTTCTTGGCTTGATCCTCCTTCTCCACCGTGGCCACGGCTTCACCAGCAGCCGCAACAGCAGCAACAACAGGACAGCCCCTTGCCCTCTTCCTTGGCAGCCGGATCTCCAGCGCAACAGCAACCCCAGCAGTCCATGGCCATCACCGGATCTCCTCCGCGCGACGAGCCAGCACACGGCAGACCCCCTCCTCCTCCCTCCACGAGCGTGGCACCCCATTGCCTCCTCCTCTGCGCGCCCAGGACGCAGCCACGACAATGGCAGCACAACCGTGAGCCTTCCCTCCCCCTATCAGTTATCCCTTCTTCCCTTTTTTAATTATTAGGTTGCTTATATATAATTATATATGTGTGTGTGTTGTGTTTTAATAATGTGCATATGTAATTATGTTTTAATTCAGTGTATGGGTTAAATAATGAATATGTGGTAATTAAGTGTGTTTGTATGTGCATGGGTGACTAATTAATTCATTTGTTTGGTTGTGTATGGGAGACACCTTACTCCGAGCATTTTCCGGCTCTCTGTGGATCGCCTGGATCATCGAAGACGAGAGAGCGAACGCGCCCGTGCCCCCATGATGTGAGTGTCTCTCTGTCTCTCTTATTTAATTAAGTGTTGAAGATATGTTTATATGTGTGATATAAATTAATGTGTAGTGTGCGCACAGATTACTTGATTATAGGTATTACTTGATTATATGTGTATGAGTTATTATGTGTGCACGCATGTAGTGCAGGAACCTGTATGCCTTGATGTGTGCAAGAGTGAAGCATGAGTACATTTAATAGTGTGTGGGAATAGGTGTTGGTGTACCTCAGATAATAAGTGCACAGGCAGAGGTATTAGTCGACTTGCACCCTATATTAGTCGACTAATACCCCTGTTAGTCGACTTGCCAAGCCCTCTAGTCGACTTGGTTACCACCCAGACAAGTTGTGCACTCTCTGTTTGTAGACTGTAGGCAGTATAGTCGACTTTCCCATATTGTTAGTCGACTAATATCTTTATTAGTCGACTTGCTATAGTCCTATAGTCGACTAGGTCTCCCTCTAGAATAGTTGACTCTCTGTTTGTGGTCTGTAGGCAGTATAGTCGACTTGCATTTACTATAGTCGACTAGTACTCCTATACTAGTCGACTTATCATAGCCTCAGTCGACTAGTTGCTGTTCTGGAAGTTGGGTAGCCTCTGTTGCTGATCATTACTTATATCAGTCGACTTGCCCTTCTTATTAGTCGACTTACAGGTAGTATAGTCGACTTGCCCACATTGTTAGTCGACTAACCCACTTCCCTAGTCGACTTACTCTACCCCTAGTCGACTAGTTCTAGCCTGACTGTTGTTCCTAGCTTTCTTCTGGACTTGATGTTTTGACACCATGATATTAGTGTCCTTGATAGCTTTTACTAGTTGTTTAATATCCTGGATTCGGAGTTGGTTGCTAGGAGCGTTGGACATGATTTGGGTTGATCTTGGTTGTAGTTGGATGAACATGAGTTTGAGGAATATGTGTTGATTGAATTGACCGACTTGATAGATCTTAGAAACATGTATCTGATACATCACTGAGTTTTGGGGTCTTATGATTAACCTTAATCAAAGTGAGAATTTGTGAAGACCTGGGGATCGGAGTTATTGATAGGATGAGAATAAGTGCATCTATGAGAGGTTAGAAGTTCATATTATATGTATAGTGTTAATTGTCTGATATTCTGACCTTCACTTTTTGGATATTAAGGACAAGTAAGTGTGATATTATTTTATCGATGATTTGACTGACTCTATATGGGATTGTATTGTGAGGGATTAGTGTCCAGACATTTTACTATAATAATTCTTATTACTGAGAATTACTGGGAAAGATTGTTTGACCGTAACACCCGGTACAGTCTTATTGTTCATCGTATACACGGTTACTGTTACTGTTCACTATTACTGATATTGTTCACTGTGTATACGATTACTGACTGTTACTGTTACTGTACTGTTATCGTTACTGTCACCGCATCGTCCCAGTGTTATAGGTAACATGAGTATTGATTGTTCCTACTGAATTCAATAATAAAGTAATTGAACAACTTACACTGAGATTTGGGAAATTGATGGAGGAGACAGCGTCTGTATTTTGGGTGGACCTAGGATATAGGTTGCGCAGCCGACTTACGGTTTCCACTGCAGGGTTCCGGGGGATGACTGACATCCCATCTGTTTACTGTTCCACAGTGATACTGTGAGTACTGTTACTGTTACTGACTACCTGGCGGTAGGGCCTGGTTCAGCGCCAGGCATCTGGGCCGTGGTCCCGGGTATGTACGGGACCCACCTAAAGCATGGACAAAGTCTCTTATATTAATTTCAATAACTTAGGACCCTGATTGACACGTGTAGTAGGCGTAGTATGAGATGCGTCTATTACAGGTGGCAATTGGTGTTCGCTGACATAATAAATGATAATGAACTGTTATAATGTATTGTGACTGACTGTAATCACCTGATTGTACATATAGATAAGTTATGATAGATATATGTTCCATGACCAGACTTTTTATCAGACTAGTGACATATACTAGGTTACACCATGACGTTAGTTGTTTGTTTACAGTTATTTTACTTGTCTTTTATCTGCACACTTAGTCATATCATTGTTATTCAGTTGTGTATTTACCATGTTATTTAGTGTTGGCATTTATCTGTTTATTATTTTATGCACATTGTGATATGCACGAGCTTTTCCCTTTACACACACACTCACCAGGTCGCTTTTTGACGACCCTGAATTTGCACGTCCAGATATTGGACGCTTGTTTCTATTGTGCAGGTGTTCGATGTGACTGTACGCTTTGCGAGGAGCTTGGGTCCTCTCCCTTTTTATTCTGGTATTCTTACCTCTTTCTATTCCTGTCCCTATATTTTTCTTGATTCATGCATATCAGATTCACTCTCTATTCCAGTGCTTTTTATATGATATCATGCGTGGATGCTTATATGTATTATTGCAGTGGTCATTGACTCATTATAGTTTCGATTTATAGCTTGTTCAGGTTACTTTAGGCTTAGCGTGTATGCGTGGGGTATTTTCCTCGCGTATATACGTCGCCGACTCTCGTCGCGACTCCGTTTCCACGTATTTTGAGAAGCGGGCGTGACACTATGATTCCGCTTTTACAGTGTGGAACATTTTGACATCTCCTGAGCTACCAACGCTTATCAATAAAAGGAGAAAATCTAGTCGAGATGAGTCCGATGAACGTTGCTTCATGGTCCAAGGGAATGACTCCCTTGAGGTACAATCGAAAACTCAACTAGATGCTAGCACTAGTTCACATTGCAATGATTGTATGGATGCACAAGCCTTAAATGATGAACTTGCTAAAAATTGTAAAAATTTGATTTTTAAATACAAACTTTTGAAAAAGGATAACTTTGTTTTAAAAGAAGAAATAAAAATTTATCTTCTAGACTGAGATTGCTTTGCAAGAGAGGGATGAGATTTCAAGTGAACTTGACTCACTTAAATCCCAACTTGAACTTGCCCTTAATGAAACAAAATTTTGAAAACAAAAAATGATTGTGAAAATGTTTTAAAGAAAATGAGGCTTTATCTTCAAAAGTTGATTTTGTTATAAAGAAAAATATTTCTTTGAAAAACAAAATTGATTTGATTTCACAAGAATTGAAAGATTGTTTAAAGAAAAATGTTTCTTAGAAAAATGATATAGATTCACATGTTTGCCATACTAGTGTAGCTTCACCTAGCTTACCTATTGCATGCACCTCTTCTTATAGGATTGATAATGATATTTGTTTGCTAAACATGAGTGTGGATTATTTGGGCTCCACTTTGAGCCATTGTCCTTTGAACCACACACGTTTGGAATGTATGTTTCGAAAGAAACAAGTTCCTTCTATGCATGCACACCATACACGGCATACACATGCTTCGCACGTTTATGCACACAACACTATGTATGCTCATGTGTACACTTATACACATTGTGGACGTAAGGGTCACCTTACTAAATTTTGTTATGATAAGTTACATGATTCAAATTTAGCAACTAAGCTTGTTTGGGTTAGAAAAGAAGCTAACCCCCATGGACTCAAAAGAGTATGGGTACTAAAGACCACCCCTATTATATTTGATATAGGTGTGGGCTCTCGCATGACGTGAGAGCGATGGTACCTTGAGGTGGATGCATTCCGAGCTTAAAGAGGACAATTTGGATGCATCACTTTCAAGGGGAGTTTGGTGGGAGGACCACCTTGTTTTGGAGACATGGAGAGTTGCCCTCATGATTTTGGTAAACGGATCTCTTACTCCTCATTATGTTTACATGCTTTTCATATCGTTGATTTTTAGCATGTTTTGATGTTACATGATTAGTATGTTATATGCCATGATATTTAAATTAGTGATATACATGATTAGTTATTTGAGACACCCATGTTTAATATGGATTTATATCTTTGTATTCTCACATTTGTTTTAACTAATGTGTATGTCCTAAATCTAATGCATGTGCATTACATAATGATCATATGAGTTTTTGTTTTGATTTCTATACTTTATGTTTTGATTACACGTTTAGATGTTTGTTTTCATTAGACTTGAATATATACTTGTACAACTAGTGAGCCACAAATAAACCATTATATGTTTGTGTTTGAACGCTCATTTGTACCCATTAGATGTACTAGTATAGTCTAGTTTTGATGATTCAAACATTTTCACCTGTATTCCCATTTTGTACATGTTTTTCATATATTTATGTTTAACTTCATGTATATGTCTATTTTGTCCAAATTAATAACTATACATATACATCCTTGAGCCACTTGCCTTAATGCATATACTTTTGTGGACTCGTTTATATTTGGATATGTATGTATACTCTAGTTTGTACATGACATACATATACCTTGAAGGATTCTAGTTTTGATGACTTTCATGTTTTAAAGGAATTTCTTATTGAACTCGATTGCCTAGTTTCATGATAATGTGTTTCACATAAATCTTATACACTCACTTTACTTAAAGTTTTCTCATGATTTTGTTTTTCATGAGTACAATTTGTGTTATATAGTTTTTGAGTGTTTGGTGATCATGTGATCTACATGTTTTTCATGAAATATATTTTGTTTTATTCCTTACTTTAAGGATTTCGTACTAGTTTACAAGTTTTTCATATAACTAGTTCGTATTCTTCATTTTGGTAGAGTTTTCAAATATGCTAAACATATTTTCAAACTTATTTTTGAAAACCCCTACCCATTCAAGGGCGGTTGGTTAGGCGACCATGCCTTGTATACTTATTATTGAAAATCCATTTAAACATGTGCATGAAATGGGTGGTAGGAAGTATGAGTTATACACTTGATCTAATCATGTTTTCAATTGGTATCATTGGATCTTTTCAATTGGTATCAATATTGACATTCTTTTGTATACTCATATATGTTTTTTTTTTATATATGTATGCTTACACTTCAAAGAGTATCAATTTTGATTGGTATCTACTTTTTCATACATATATATGATTTATTTATGCTTACTATATCTCTATATCTTTGAGCACAAATTTTAGTTATGCTAAGCTTGGTTTCTTAAAATGACTATCATATTTCAATTGATTATTTTTCAATTGGTACTTATACAAGCTTATGCATCATTTTATTTAGTATTTCATAAAGGGGGAGAAAATTCGTATTTCATCTTTCAATTAGTTTGTTTACCTTTGGTATTTCACTCCCACACTTTATGATGATATTGATTATTTCTGGTATCATATGCTCCTAATGAAAATTACTTTCAATTGGTACTAATTTTTACTATTGGTATCAAGATCATTCAATTGATATCAAAATTTTGATTGGTTTCTTCAAAAATGTTTTATGTACCTTCAATTGGTTTCTTAAAGATTAGTTTTCAATACCTCATTTACTTTCAATTGGTATTTCTCAAAATTTTTGTTGGTTTACCTATTTGTTCACTTACAATTGGTATCATGATGCACTACATTGATATATTTTTTAATTGGTATCATGTTTGTTTTGATTTCACCCCTTGAATTATTTTTTTGTTTCGGACAAAAAGGGGAAGAATATGTTTTATTAGTTTTTCTTTGACCCTCTATTGATGATTGACAAAAAGGGGGAGAAGTATTTGAGTTATATGCATGTTTTATATGCATGTTTTTATATTGGTATCAAGTTATAGTTTGTTTTATGTTTTGTGATATTGATAACAAGAGCATCTTTTAAAGAATATGTTTATGAAAAGAAGAAAAATAATTTATTTGATATCAGAGCATGTTTTTTTTATTTGGTATCAAGAGCATGTTTTTTATTTGGTATCAAGAGCATGTTCATTTCATTGTTTTATGCATGTTTATGCATTTTCATGTTTAATATTCATCGCATATCTTTTTGTTTATTCTATGCATAAGTTAAGGGGGAGCTTCTTTGAAGCTTAACTTTAATCTATGCATATATAACTCCATGAGTTTTGTCATCATCAAAAAGGGGGAGATTGTTGGCTCAGAGGCCTTCCACTCTAATTTTGATGATGATTAACTCATGTAGTTATAGTTTACTAATAATCTTGTGATTTTTAGTTTCAGATACTTAACCAAGATATTAGTAGTGATTAGCTTCAACAAAGGAGTTTTGGAGCTTTCACATGGTGATTCAAGAGCCCGAGCGTCAAGTTCATATCTAGCACTCATTGGAGTCAAGCTCGGTGGATCACGATTTGGATCGAGTTGAATTGGAGACGGCGCTCTACAAGAAGACTTCGGTACATTGTTTAGTTTATTTTTTAGATCCATTTGTAAAGATTAGATAGTGTGATATGCTCAAGTTCACAACACACACACTTGTTTAAGTTTCATGATTTAGTTTTCGGTTTTCAGTTTAACCGATCTTGGTTTTCATGTATAGATAAAATCAAAACAGGTTTACATAGTTTTATGTATATTAGATTTGTTTTATATACATCTATGCTTCAACTATTTAAACAAACTTAGTTTAATAGACTATTTCATGAGTTTGAAGTTTTGGAATTTTAAACAACTAATTTTGGTTTTTAAGTCAAAAACATTGATATATATATATATATATATATATATATATATATATATATATATATATATATATATATATATATATATATATATATATATATATTATATATATATATATATATATTATATATATATATATATCTTATATGCATATGGAATATATTCATATACCATATGCTTCAAAGTTGTTTCAATATCATGTTTTTGTATTTGGATGAGTTTTGGACAAAACGAATTATATATATATATATATATATATATATATATATATATATATATATATATATTATATGCATATGGAATATATTCATATACCATATGCTTCAAAGTTGTTTCAATATCATGTTTTTGTATTTGGATGAGTTTTGGACAAAACGAATTTCCATTTCAAAAATTCAAGTTTTGGAAAATACGGAATTTGGTTTTCGACAAAATTTTCATAACACAAAAATGGTTCAAATTGTTTGAAATATGTGTTAAATTTTTTTCACACATGTTTGTATATCAAAGTATTATACTGAAACTATTTTTGTGGATTTTTAGAGATTTTATGGATTTTACAGGATAATAAAAACCGAGATTTCAAGTCCTGAATTTCTGTCTGCCAGGCTCTGGCGGTCGACCGGACCAGGAGCCGGTCGACCGGAACGGTCGACCGATGTGCACAAGACGTGCACAAGGCCATATCAGTTGGCCGGTCGACCGAGCGGTCGACCGACTGAAGGCAACCCACTCTCGAGTTGTCCCGGTCGACCGGGCTGTCGACCGGCCAGAGAGCCGTTGCTCTCTGGTCTGGGCGCGGTCGACCGCGCGGTCGACCAGCAGGCTCAACGGTCACTTTTTTGATCGTTAGCCGGTCGACCGGCCGGTCGACCGAAGGTCAATTTTGACCTTATCAGCTGCCAATGGGCAGATCTGGTTGGGGCCTATTTATACCTCATCTTTTGGCCAGTTTTCATTAAGAATTTCAAGAGCTAAAATTCCATCTTCTCTAGTGTTTTATACAAGTTTTCAAAAGAAGTTTTGGGCTTTAAAGTTTACATTTGATTTGGTGTTTTTTCTAGGGTTTGGAAAATCAAAGATTTTGGGAAAAGTATTTTTCGTTCAAACTTCTTCATCCTTATTTCTAGTTTTTTCCAAGGATTTTCTTTGAGTATTTATTTTCCATTCCTTTGGTTTTTCTCACATTTGAGCTTATCATTCTATCCTCTCTATAGAATCCTTATTTTGTGAGAAAAGATTGGTTTGTGGTCTTTTGATCACTAAGTTGTAAACCCTCCTACTTTGTGTTATCCCTCTTGTGTAGAGGTTGATTATTAGAGTGGTGGCTTTGTGCCCTATCCCTCATTTGTGAGATGTTGATTTGTGGTGGTTTTGTGCCTAGCCTCTAAGTGTAGAGGTTGTGTTTGTAATTGAGAGAGGAGTTGTGTACTCCCAGTTGTATTGCCCCAAATCCTCAGTGGAGGTTCCCTGTGTGGGAGTCCTGTGTGGACAAGTTAGTGAAAATCTTTCTGTGTGAAGGCGGGACGTAGAGCTGAGTGCTCGAACCTCGAAACATATCCGTGTGTTAGCGATTGATCCATTGACTCTAAACTCTCTCTCTTTTACTATTGTGCCTTGCATCATTTCATATTACTCATTCATATATTATATGCTTGGCTTGTTTGTGTGTGCCTCACTTGTGTTTAACCACGAGAGCTTCATATAACACCTCAACTCTTATTCAGAGGAATCAAGAGGAGTTAGTCCAGATCCCTTCACCGGGAATTCGGCTACACTCGTTGGTTACACTAAGTGTGTTGCATTTTAAGTTTTAAATTCCGCATTTTGTTTATTAGATTAGTCGTACACCTATTCACCCCCTCTCTAGGTGTACTTACAGGTTGGCTTCTATATTCTTTTCTAACTCGGATTTTTCTTCAATGGGAGGTCCAAGAAAAGGAGCATAGGAGCAAAATTGGGGAATGGAGATTGTGAAAATTGTGAAAATTGTAGACAAGATGGTGAAAAATTGGACTCGGGGGAGGTGAATCACCATTGACTCTGTGACGAGTTGAAATTATTTTTGAAATTATAGTCATAAGATTGGGGTATGGGTTGTATTGATTCGAATAAGTCCAACCCGGTGTATTTGGTTGGTTCATATTATAAAATGACGGGTTGGAATTATTCGAATCAAATGGGGTCAGTGTGAAATAAGGATTCATATTAGGATTGAAAGAATTGTTATTGTTGAATTCCATTTCACAAACAATCACAAACAAAAAAAAGAAAAATCAAACAACAAATAAAAAGAAAGAAAATATCAAAACCAAGCCTATATTGAGGTTGACCTAGACCTAGACGACTCCTAACTGATCAATTATCCGGGGGAGGTTGTTGCTTGAATCCGACCACAAGCTAATCAGCCAGGTAGGCTCAAAATACGGTAGGAGGTATCCGTGTGTAAGCAACGGGCTTTAATTACGCTAAATCACGGTATCTTTGAGGCGTAACCTCTTAATCCCCAACCTTAGACACTGATTTCACAAGAGTAAGATTTAAAGTAAGTTCCACCCTCGGTCAATCTCTTAATGAGTCTGAGATATCCTTTGGGGCCAACGTCTATCAATTTTTATTAGGACTTGGGTTGTGTAAGTGGGGAGGTGGTTTTTGGGCTAAGGAAGGTGATGAAATCCCCACCTTATATTGAATGGGTTTTGCCCTTAATTTCAATTCGTGCAAGTGTGTAATATAGACAAGAATATAATACAAAGCGATAAATCACCCACGTGTTTGTCCTATGCTATATGCAATGCCATATGTACACCTCAATCCAGATCACAATAATAGAACAAAATACAGTATATAGGAATTGAATTGACACATACCTAAATGCAAATGTCTAAACCGTTTTAAAAGCGTCCAAATACCGTATTTTAGTTCTTTAGTTTATTACAGTGTGTAGGCAATCAAAGCAGAAAGTAATAGTACAAATCAACTAGCTATTACAATGAACACAATCCAGTACAACAAGATCATGATCACAAAATAGCCGCGTTGGCGCGGCAAATGTCGCGTTGGCACAGCTTTTCTTTAGAAGCTGGGTCCCTGCTTTCTAGAGCAGGGAGATGTAAAGCTAGTGTTTGTTCTGTAATGTTAACTCCTTTAAAGATTATCCTGCACACAAAACAGAGAAGAGAATGTTAACAAAAATGTGAAAATAAAACCATTCCCGTCCCCAGCAACGGTGCCAAAAATTTGATCGGAGCGGAACAAGCACTCTGAAATGTGTCTTTATGAAATCAGTGTCAAAGCTTGCATGTGCTAATGTTCCCTCGATACTTCCGTTATAGCATTGGCTCAACGGGTCGAATCCACAGGGACAGGAGGCGATAGAAGCATTAACAGTCTTTATTCACGGTTATGTTAACAGTTCTTCTTTGTTTAAAGAATGAAAAGAAAATAAAAGAAATCCAGAAAGTGATAGGTGAGGAGAGCGATGAAAGAGACGATGTGGAAACAAAAGAGAAGTGATTTGGAAAACAAAATAGAAAAGAAGATGAAATAAAGGTGAACTAAGAAGTTGGTGAAAACATCGATAAGAAAATGATAAAAAGGTTTTGAAAATAATTTTTTAAACAAAGTAAAAGAATGAGGAATGCTATAAAAGAAGTCTCATAATTTCTAACTATTAATTACTCCACTAATATGCTAACCTCTTAGTGATGGTTGCCTCACATGGATCCTTGGCCATCACTAATCCTTGGCTTCAAGAGACGATGCAGAGCATGGCAAATAAGATGGTTCATCACATTCAAACTTGCATCAAGAGCAAGCTAATACAAACATTAGATCATTAAACCATTAGAAGCAAGCATGAAATAAGAGAATTAGCTTGGTTAGCAAGTTAGATGTTAGAACCCATCATCATGAGCCATCAATGGCTCTTGCAAAGCAAGGCCTTGTAGAGGCTACCAGATTCATGTGGATTATCAAGTAAGTGGTTAGATGGTAAGTGGTTAGTAGTTAGATTGTCATGAGAAGAAAAGTTAGCTAAGCATCATGTAAGAAGATGGAGAAGATTACATTGGAGAAGAAAGGAGGCACCTTTACATAGACTGTCACCATCTATTACATCAATCCCTCTCTATCTTTCTCTGAATCTCTCAGCTCTACTACAAGATCTAAAAAGGAAATAAAAATACAAAATACAAGAAGAAGAACACCTACTCTACACTACACTAAAGATAGAAAATCTAGCCTAAAATCTAAAACTGCTTGCGTTTCGGGCCTCTGCAGAGGTATTTATAGGCATATAGGGCTTCTAGAAGACGAGACGGGGTCACGCGTCAAAGATCGACGGGTGGCCTCACCAAATTGCCACAGAAACGCGGCTATTGCCGCATTTCAGCGACAATACTAGGGACATAAGTCCCTGGTTTTGGCGCGCGCGTCCCCGTCGCTTCTAGGACTTTCTTGGTATATTTAGTTTTTGGTACTTTTGGCCGGATATTCATCTGACGTGCACAAGGGTCTAGGTTCGATGTATCATCTAGAAGATCCCTTACTTGGCCTCTAAGAATTGCAGATTAAATTACCTAAAAATGGATTTATTTAAGCTCTAATTACCCTTTGACCATTGGACTCTTGATTTATCTGCAAAGTAGACCAAAATGCAATTAGAAATGATATTTTATTTATAAACCGATAGAGAATGCAATATAATAATGCAGAATTATAGACTAATCACACTCCCACACTTATCTTTTGCTCGTCCCGAGCAAAACAAGAAAAGAAAACTATACTACACATGTTATTACACCACTTTCGCAGGTGACGCGATTGTACTGAGCATGTACAACAAGCCGTTAAACCTCTAGGTTACCCCTAGAGGAGGAGTTTTGTCTCCTAAGGGTTTTCAGCGGATTGTACCCACAAAATCCATAAAGAAAGAAGACAAATGTTAGTATTTTGAAAACGCATTTTGAAAGAGAAACAAGTTTATGAAATATTTTTGCAAAAATATAAGCGATCTAAGGTCATAAGTCCACCAAAAATTATTCTTCCTTAAACTTAGTCTATATGCAAGATCTAGTTTTCAATTAAGGTAAGAATTCAAAATTGGATTGAATATTTTATCCTTCATAAATAAAACCTAGATAATATGCACTTTGTGATAGTAAAGATTTCTGGGATTTCAACTCTAACCATCAAGCCATTTATCTTTATATATATATATATATATATATATATATATATATATATATATATATATATTTTCTTTTTCTTCTTTTTTCTCTTAGTTTTTCTTAGGCTTTATAGTTTACCCGGGTAATGAGCCTTTAACCGATGACTCCCAGACCAGACGGTTTTTAGGGCACCAGATTAGAAAA
This sequence comes from Agave tequilana, assembly GCA_038442645.1. Taxonomy (NCBI): domain Eukaryota; kingdom Viridiplantae; phylum Streptophyta; class Magnoliopsida; order Asparagales; family Asparagaceae; genus Agave; species Agave tequilana. Next base: position 23,684 of record JAVJIF010001681.1, read on the forward strand.
TATCCCTCGGGTTTAAGGACTCGAGTATACAAGGCCACAAAATTAAGAGGGATTATTTGTTCTTCATTACCACCTTTAGGCGGAATAATCATGCTTCTTGAGGCATAATTATCCAGCTTAATAAGTGATTTTTTTATTCATTTATACCATGTATATATATTTTTCTTTGTTTTTGCTTTATGACATTTTTGGTCTTTGTATCCATTCCAAAAATTGTGTAAGTGTGAAGTGCATACTATCTAAGGCAAAAATTCAAGATAAAACTATCTCCAATTTATCTACTTAGCCTATAATATTAAACAAGATCTATTATTTCGATTAGGTTTAAGATGTCATAATTAAGGCCTTCTTAATTTCTAAGATCATCTTAATATTCTTAAAAATAGATCAAAAACTGTATATTGTTTCAAAAAGTTTTTAAAGAAAGAGAAAAATCCTATACAAAAGAGAAGATTTCTAAAAGTAAAAAAAAAAAGAAGTGTAAAAGAAAGAAAATCTAAAAACTCTACGTTAGTAAACCTCCTCCACACTTATCTCATGCATTGTCCTCAATGCATGGTTATGTATGTATGCATGAAACAAATAGAGAGGGAAAAAAAATCACCTCAAGGTGTTGGTTTCGGTGGTGTCTGATTGGTCCACGAAATGCGGCCCAATCCAATTTGCGTGGAGTCTGGAGGAACCCACCAGAGATCTCTATAATACAACCTACTAGAATGATGTATATATTTATGATTTTTATTAAAAGTTTTACCCAATCTAATTTCTAAATTTTCAAAATAATTTCAGAGTCAAATTTATCAAATCCCGTGTCCCAGAATGAAATGATTGATTTGGACTCAGTAAGTACAGGAACTAATAACGACTCATGAAAAAGACTTAAGTCAATTAAAGGTTCAGGAGTCGAGATTGGTTCAGGAAGTGGGTCCAAATCAAGAAGTTGAAACTCACGTCCAGATTCGTTTCCCCATGATGGAATGTGACTTTCTAAGACTGGTGATTCAAGTTCAAGAATGACAGGTATGGGAATCAAAACTGACTCTAAAATGTTGCTCAAATTAGGTAACAAAATAGGAGTCAATATTGATTTAGAAATTTAAACTGGATCACAAATTTGAGAATCGAAGTCACATTCCTCATTGAGTTTAAGTCCATAAAAATGAGAACTTGCCAATTTATCAATAGTACTTTCGAAAGTACGAAATTGGTCAAGTTCAATATGATGATCATAAAAGATTGGTGATTCAATTTCATAATGGACTGACACTGAATCCAATACTGACTCGGGAAAAGGTCTGAATTCAGGTAAAAATACCTCAGTCAATATTGAATCAGTAAGTGAAATTAAATTACCAAGTTGAAGTTCAAGATCATATTCATACTCAAGTTCAATTTCAGGAAAAGAATAACTTGCCAAAATGTCAATGGAATTTTCAACATTTGAAGTTTGGACAAGTTCAGATGGGTGTGCTGAAATTGAATCTTGGTGTCCAAAATGACAAGAGTCCTGGTCAGATCAGTAGAGTTAGGGATAGCTGAATTAGTCAAAGGTTGATAAGATAGAGTTTCCTCATTCCTATAAATGCTAACCAATTAACTCAATTGTGTTTCCAACCTATTGATAGACTGGGTAGAAGATTTTTGAAATTGTAGCGCGAACTCCAACAAGATTTCTATACTCTTTTCTAAATGTGATGTATCTTCAAGTGGTTGTTCTAGAAATAGAGTGTAGGAATCTTTGTTTCTAAAATAATAAGAGTCACGGGTCAAATTGATAGAGTTAGAGATATTTGGATTGGTCAAAGGTTGAGAAGAGAGAGTTTCTTCATTCTTAGAAATTTTGACCAATTTACTTAATTGTGTTTTCAACCTATCAATAGACTGAGAAGAATATTTTTAAAATTGTAACGCAGACTCCTGCAAGATTTCTATAATCTTTTCTAGACTTGATTTTTCTGCAAGTGGATGTTCCAGAAAGGGAGTATAAGAATCTTGATTTTGGAAAGATAGTGAAGATTGTGAGTCCAACATGTTTGAAGATTGAAGCTTTGACTCACACAAAAGTTCCTTACTCGTTTTTAGGGCAGATGATTATTCATTATGAGGAGGTGGAACTAAGTAAGACTCTTGAAAATATTGTGGAATTGAAGAGGCCATCATTTTCCAAAATTGTCGCTCGGCCTCTTGTAGGTTGGCTTCTATACCCTTTTCTAACTCAAAATTTCTTCAATGGAAGGTCCAGGAAAATGAGCATAGGAAGTAAAATTGGGGAATGGAGATTGTAGAAATTGTGAAAATTGTGGACAAGGTGGTGGAAGATTGGACTCGGGGGAGGTGAATCCCCATTCACTCTGTGACGAGTTGAAATTATTTTTGAAATTAAAGTCATAAGATTGGGGGTATGAGTTGTATTGATTCGGATAAGTCCAACCCGGTGTATTTGGTTGGTTCATATTATAAAAGGCGAGTTGGAATTATCCGAATCAAATGGGGTCGATGTGAAATAAGGATTCATATTAGGATTGAAAGAATTGTTATTGTTGAATTCCATTTCACAAACAATCACAATAAAAAAAAAAAGAAAAAATCAAAACAACAAACAAAAAGAAAGAAAATATCAAAACCAAGCCTATATTAAAGTTCACTTAGACCTAGACGACTCCTAACTGGTCGATTACCCGGGGGAAATTGTTTGCTTGAATCCGACCATAAGCTAATCGGCCAGGTAGGAGCAAAATACGGTAGGAGGTATCCGTGTGTAAGCAACAAGTCTTAATTACGCCAAATCACGGTATCTTCGAGGCGTAACCTCTTAATTCCCAACCTTAGACACCGATTTCACAAGCGTAAGATTCAAAACAAGTTCCACCCTTGGTCAGTCTCTTAATGAGTCCGAGATGTCCCTAGGGGCCAACGTCTATCAATTTTTATTAGGACTTAGATTGTGTGAGTGGGGAGGTGATTTTTGGGCTAAGGAAGGGTGTTGAAATCCCCACCTTATCTTGAATGAGTTTTGCCTTTAATTTCAATTCGTGCAAGTGTGCAATATAGACAAGAATATAACACAAAGAGAAAATCACCCACGTGTTTGTCTTATGCTATATGCAATGCCATATGTACACCTCAATTCAGATCACAACATAGAACAAAATACAGTATATTGGAATTGAATTAACACTTGCCTAAATGCAAATGTCTAAACCGTTTTAAAAGCGTCCAAATACCGTATTTTAGTTCTTTAGTTTATTGCATTGTGTAGGCAATCAAAGCAGAAAGTTATAGTACAAATCAACTAGCATTACAATGAACACAACCTAGCACAACAAGATCATGATCACAAAATAGCCGCGTTGGCGCGGCAAATGTCACGTTTGTGCGGCTTTTCTTTAGAAGCTGGGTCCCTGCTTTCTAGAGTAAGGAGATGCAAAGCTAGTATTTGTTCTGCAATGTTAAACTCCTTTAAAATTGTCCTGCACACCAAAACAGAGAAGGGAATGTTAATAAAAACGTGGAAACAAAACCATTCCCCCGTCCCCAGCAACAGCGTCAAAAATTTGATCGGAGCGGAACAAGCACTCTGAAACGTGTCTTTATGAAATCAGTGTAAAAGCTTGTATGTGCTAATGTTCCCTCGATACTTCCATTATAGCATGGCTCAACGGATCGAATCCACAGGGATATGAGGCGATAGAAGCATTAACAGTCATTATTCACGTGTTATGTTAACAGTTCTTCTTTGTTTAAAGAATGAAAAGAAAATAAAAGAAATCCAGAAAGTGATAGGTGAGGAGAGCGATGAAAGCGACGATGTGGAAACAAAAGAGAAGTGATTTGGAAAATAAAATAGAAAAGAAGATGAAACAAAGGTGAACTAAAAGTTGGTAAAAACATCGATAAGAAAATGATAAAAAGGTTTTGAAAATGATTTTTAAAAACAAAGTAAAAAAGAATGAGGAATGCTATAAAAGAAGTCTCATGGTTTCTAACTACTAATTACTCTAGAAGTCTCATGGTTTCAAACTGCTAATTACTCCACTAATATGCTAACCTCTTAGTGATAGTTGCCTCACATAGATCCTTGGCCATCACTAATCCTTGCCTTCAAGAGACGATGCAAAGCATGGCAATAAGACGGTTCATCTCATTCAAACTTGCATCAAGAGCAAGCTAATACAAACATTAGATCATCAAATCATTAGAAGCTAGCATGAAATAAGAGAGTTAGCTTGGTTAGCAAGTTAGCAAGTTAGATGTTAGAACTCATCATCATGAGCCATCAATAGCTCTTGCAAGAGTAAGGCCTTGTAGAGGCTACCAGATTCATGTGGATTATCAAGTAAGTAGTTAGTGTAAATCACCTAGAGGGGGGTGAATAGGTGATGGCTAATCTAATGGTCACTAAATACGGAATTAAAAACTATTATGACCTAAACAAAACTATTACACTAAACACCACGTATAACACAAGAGTGTAACCGAATTCCCCGTGAAGGGCTCTGGACTAACTCCTCTAGATTCCCCTAGATAAGGGTTGAGGTGCCGCTTGGCTCTCTTGGTTGAATACAAGTGTTAGCAAACAAACCCAAGCATATATATTAATTAAGCACACAAGTATATCATGCATATAAAGATAAACACAATAAAGGAATGCAAGATATAAACACAAGGAGATAGAGAGAGAGAGAGTGAGTGAGTGAGTGAGTGAGCAATCGCAAACACAAGGGATTTGTTTCGAGGTTCGAGCACACTTGCTCTACATCCCCGCCTTCGACACACGAAGGATTTTCACTAAAATCGATCCCACCGGATCACTCGGTGCCGCAACACCTACAAGCTCTCGGACTCCCTAGTCCGTACACATGCAAGCCCCACAAGCTCGCCGAGGCCGCACCTCAAACCAAGAGTTCACACACGAACTCTAAACCACCGCGACCACACTTGTCCGCCTCCTCAAAGAACAAAGAAAAGATCTCTTGGTGATCTAAACACTTTGATCACCAATAAACACTCTCACAACAAAACCCTATAGGTAGATATAGCAATGGATGGCTCAAGTGTTGTGTGAGAAAACAAGGATTGAGATGGTGGAGGAAAACTCAAGAAAATCACTTTTAACACTCTTGATAAAACTTTCCTTTTGATTGGAAATATTTGCTCTCAATTTTTTGGAGAAAACCTCTGAAAAGAGTAGGAAAAATTGGCTCTAAAAGTCTCCAAAAATCTTATGGAAACAGCCCCCAAATGGCCCAATTTATAGGCCTCCAAAAACTAGCCGTTGGGGTCTGGCAGAACTGTCGGTCGACCGCCCGGTCGACCGGCCAACGGTCATATTTCAGACCGTTGTGCCATCGGTCGACCGGCCGTCGACCGAGGTCAGATACAGAGAGCACTGCTCTCTGTCCGGTCGACCGGGGCCTTTCCAGAGAGCAGAGCTCTCTGGACGGTCGACTGTGTCGGTCGACCGGCCACCTGCCAAAACCTAGGCGTGCATGTCTGTGCACGTCGGTCGATCGCTCGGTCGACCGCCTTCAGGCTTCGGTCGACCGGTCGGTCGACCGGCTGAAGCCAGGCAGCAAAACTTAAGGGATTAAAATATTGTCTTTTTGGCTCAAATAAAATCCCATAAAATACTGAAAAATCTACAAAAATAGTTTTACCAATATACTTTGATAAACAAACATGCTTGCACAAGATCAAGGCATGTTACAAATAATTTGGACTATTTTTGTAACTTAGAAATATTGGTTCAAAATGAAAACTGTATTTTTTCAAAACTTGTTTTCCAAAACTTCATCAAATACAAAAACAAGATATTCTAAACACTTTTAAAACATAGTGTGTATGGATATGATCCACTACACAAACATGGTGAAATATCTATGTTTTTTACATTAAGCTCTAAACATGGTTTATATAGTCTTTAACCAAACCATATTTAAACAACTTTTCTAAAATGAAAATTCTTTTCTAAAACAAACTCAATCAAGAGTGTGTGTGTATATGGTACTTGAGCAATCCACCAACTATTCTATCCTTTACATTTTAACTAAAAATAAAATTTTCTAAAACAAACCTAGACTCAAGTCTTCATCTTCTTGAAGTCTTCACTTGATGCCTTCTTGACTTGGTCCAAACACCGTGCTAGCTCCAAAACTTGACTTTAAATCCTTTGTTGAAGCACGCACCTACTAAGATCTTGATCATGAATCTGTCACTAATTAAACACAAGATCATTAGTAAACATAACTACATGAGTTGATCATCATCAAAACTAGAGTGATGGGCCTTCGGGCCAACAGTTAGATGGTTATTGGTTAGTAGTTAGATTGTCATGAGAAGAAAAGTTAACTAAGCATCATGTAAAAGATGGAGAAGATTACAATGGAGAAGAAAAGAGGCACCTTTATATAGACTGTCACCATCTATTACATCAATCCCTCTCTATCTCTCTCTGAATCTCTCAGCCCAAACTACAAGAGCTAAAAAGGAAATAAAAATACAAAATACAAGAAGAAGAACACCTACTCTACACTACACTACAGATAGAAAATCTAGCCTAAAATCCAAAACTGCTTGCATTTTGGGCCTCTGCAGAGGCATTTATAGGCATACATACAGGGCTTCTAAAAGACGAGACGGGGCCACGCGTCGAAGATCGACGCGTGGCATCACCAAATTGCCGCGGAAATGCGGCTATTGTCGCGTTTCTGTGGCAATACCAGGGACATAAGTCCCTGGTTTTGGCGAGCGCGTCCCCATCGCTTCTAAGACTTTCTTGGTATATTTGATTTTTGGTATTTTTTGCCGGATATTCATCTGACGTGCACAAGGGTTTAAGTTCGATGTATCAGAAGATCCCTTACTTGGCCTCCAAGAATTGCAGATTAAATTATCTGAAAATGGGTTTATTTAAGCTCTTATTACTCTTTGGCCATTGAACTCTTGATTTATCTGCAAAGTAGACCAAAATGCAATTAGAAATGATATTTTATTCATAAATCGGTAGGGAATGCGATATAATAATGCAGAATTTTAGACTAATTACCCGTCCTAGTGTATTGCTCGATTTGATCTTTTCGATAGTCAAATTTGACTGATTTCAGTTTCAAACATCATTTTTCAATATTTTAGATTTCTTATGATTTTCTGAAATTTTTCTGAATTAAATTGAAAATCTTCAAAACCGGTGTTGACCAGTGCCGCGGATTGATTCTTAGATTTTTAATTTACAAATATAATTAAATTTATAGAAATGGCTTTCACATTATTTCTTAAAATCACATTTTCTATCTAAATATATTTTTTGAGATTTTTCTGAATTTATCAAAATTCAACCGGATTTGGTATTGGCCAGTATCCCTAATTGATTCCAGAATTTTTAGTTTACAATCAGAGTTGAATTTCTAGAATATTCTTTCACCTTATTTCTTATAATCATATTTCTATCTAAATATATTTTTAGAGATTTTTCAGAATTTATCGAAATTTGACCGGTTTTGGTGTCGACTAGTATTGCTATAAATTTCAGGATTTTTATTTTAAAAATCAGATAAAATTTCTAAAACCGATTTCACCAAGTACCATAAAATAATATTTATTATTTTTAAAAAAAAATTTGAGACCTTTCCGGATCAGTCCAATTTTCTGACATTTTTAGTGTTTTTTGGATTTTCCTGGATCCGGAGTATTATCTATATATTTTACTTTTCTTTCTTTTTCTTTCCTTCCCATTTTTTTCCATCCACTCCCTTTTCCTCTATTTTTTTTCTTTTTTTCTTTTCTTTTTACCAAAAAATCCTCCACCACACAACACCTCAAAATATTTTCCCCCTTTTCTTTTTATTTCCTTTTTCTTTTCTTTTTCTTTCTCTTTCTTTCTCATTCTCCTTCTCTCCTTCCCCTGGCGTCGACGCAGCGGCTCCCTCCTTCCTCCTTCTCTCAAAATTCCCTCCCTCTCTAATTCCTTTTTTTTCTCTTTCTCTCTCTCTCCATCACTCTTCAATTTCCCCTCACTCTCTCCTCCTCCAATATCCGGCGCCACCACCATCTCCACCACGCCGGCAGCGGCCCCACCAACCTCCGCCCAAGACCATCACCATCTCACCACTTCCATCATCTCCTTCCCCAACTTCTTCCCTCTTCTCCATCTCCTTCCTCCTCATCTCCACCTTCTTCTTCTTCAAATCAACCACCACCACCTTCTCCACTCCAACTCTACCCTCACAACACCATACTCCTCCTCCGCCCATCTCCTTTAATTTCTTCACCTCCACCCAAATCATCAACACTACCACAATATCACCACCATCTCCACCATCTACTCCACCTCCTTCTCCCTTTTTCTCTCCCTCTCTTTTGGGTGGCCGGTGGCCACCCCTGCCCGCCGATGGCTGGCGCCGCCCTGGCACCGCCACCTGGCGCGGCTGACGGCCAGGCTGTGGGCCCCCCTTTGGGGCGTTCTACGTGAGCAGGGGGCAACAGCCCCCCTGTGCTCTCTCTCTATTTCTTTGTTCCTCTCTCTCCACTCTCTCTCTCCTATCTGTATCGTTTCTCTCACTCTCTCTATTGTCTCTCTCTTACCCCTCAGTTTCTCTCTAGTTCTCTCTTTCTTTCCCTAGTCTCTCTCTAACACTCTTTTTCTCTCTCTAGAGATCACTTTCTCTCTCTAGCTCTTTCTTTCTCTCTAGCTCTCCCTCCTTCTCTTACTTTCTCTCTTCTCCTCTCCTCTCTATTATACTTTTTATCTCTAAAAATATTTATTTATATTTTTATATATTATGGTGCGTGCGCGAGTTCCTGGGATTTTAGAGTTTTCAGCTTTTTCGAAGATTTAGGCGAGTGTCCTCGCCTCGTTTTGGGTTTCCCCGCTTTGTCGGGTCGACGCGTATTTTATCCTATATTTATATATATATTGTATTGAGCTGTGCCCTTGTATTTGTATGTAGCCGAGTGCCCATGATTGTACATGTATATGCCTGTGACGAATGCTTGTACGAGGGTAGTTTACTTCTTGCACAATTACCATGTCTGTGAAGTACTCCTTTTACTGCTTTATACCATGCGTGGCTGACCCATCGTGGTCATTAGCCTCTGGGCTCTCTACTCAGTCTCCGAGCCCTATCAGCCTATGGGCTTCTCTACTCCACTGTAGTCTAAATATTATCACGCTTATATGTATGCTCGAGTGGTACTAACATCTCGTGCAGGTACTCTTGTACCAACTCTGGGTATCTGCCCACTCCCGGACTAGCTACCCAATTGGTTTTATGCCAGCACCCTTATGGGTTTCGTGGTAGCTACCGAGAGTGTGCTTAGACCACGAGCGTAGTTTAGCCTCCGGACTCTCGCCCACTAGCTCGAAAGAGAAGTGCACCTAGACCGTCAGGTCTCTCAGCTCCGCTTGGTAGGCATGCTTAGCGCACAGCGCTTTGCCACTAAATTCGTCTAGGCGGAACTCTGCCGGATTTTAGACTCGTCCTCTAAGCTGAGTCATCCAATAGCTCCGTCGGGCACTCTAGTGTTAAACAATGTTTGCTTTCTGTACCTCCAGCTTGCTTAGCTCCGCTTGGATATTTACTTGCTTGCTTATCATCTTATTTCCAGTTTAGCGATTTTTCTATTAATGATTATGAAGAGTTTGATATCTTATTTATACTGTTTTTCCTAAAACTGCTAGGTTTTTTTGGTATTCATACCATTCTCGTATATCGGTAGTATTTTCCTGTATCGCTTGACGTGCTTACATATACCATATTGTCTCTTGTCACCTGCCTAATATCACCTTCATGTCATGCTATCACCTGACATCCGGCGTGACGTACCTGTCCCCTATATTTATCATGATAACGGGAATGATGACCTGACATCTTCATTACATCTTGATATATTTCAGTACAAACTGTACTCCTGATATACCTGTACTCCTGATACTCATGACTTGTTCCTGCTCATTCCCGAAATCTGATAATTATCTAATAAATTATAAAAAGGAACAGCTTACACCGGCTTGGGGGAACTTACGGATATCAATATATGTTCGTGTTTACAGTGGTATTAGGTATGTTGTGCAACTAAATCTTCCATCTGACCTGAGGGCCTCTAGGTGACCGAGGGGAGCCAGCGCTCCCTCTTTCTTGGTACCATCTTGATAAGGGTATACTATAAGACCCTCCTGTAGTCCTTGTGGCCGGTTTCATACATCAGCAATGGAACACCCTAGACCATGTCCCGGATATGCACGGGACCCACTATAAACATTGTTCATTGATACCCCCGTTGTTTTCTAATAACAACCTTACTTTACTCAGATGTGGATATATGTGTGCTACACGCTAGTTCACATATCTAGACATCTGAGTAGGAGGAGTAATAATAATAAAAGATGCCAATTATGTATCCATTGTAGGCTTTGTCGAGTTTGCTTTCATTAGATTTTACATCGGATTTCCGGTTTATGATCATTATTATATTATAGTTGGTTACATCTTACTTTACCACTTGTGTTATTTCCACCAGTTTCCGGCCCTTATCTGATTACACCATGAGTATTCCATGTTTGATTTCACTTACTATATATCTACCTGCTTCTGTATACTTGTGCTCACGACACGATTTTCAATGCATGTTTATGATTCAGATTTATTGATATACGTGGGCTTATCTCTGCACGCCATTTGGCATTCACATCACCACTCATTGGGAAGTTCTGACTTCCCTGGATCCTCATGTCTAGGTCTCAGAGCTTAGAGCTTGTAAATTCTCTCGGTTGCTGATTAGAGTGGCGCAGCAGTAGCGTGTTTCATCAACTAACCATCGAAGCCCTATTCTTCCGGGCCGCCCTGCGCGTCTCTTGAGTTTTTATTCTGTAAGCTCGTGAGCGCCCTTTGTACTGTTTATTCTTGTATACCTCCTTGTATTCTCACAATTGCACCTATCGGTGATGTATATTCTTATAATATTGTGTAACATCTGGTGATAACTTTGTAATTGTACTCATATGTTGGAATGTATAATGCACCACGTATTTTTGAACTCTAATTCTTGCTTGTACTGATGCTTAGCGTATATATGTGAGGGTATTTCTGACCTGCGTATATATGTAACAGTAACATTTCGTACCCGTGGGATCGAGGCGTTATAGAGAAAGCTTGTATCTTGAAGGTGACAATCAAATTCAAGTGAAATTCTTCCTTTACCACATTGTTCTTTGTGTTTTTATTTTACTTTTACTTGCACTAGTATAGTATGTTTTCTCTCCCTTCATCTTCTCTTTTGTTTTCATTTATCATGTCTAGCTAACTTCTTTATAGATGGCTAACTAACTACTAACCCACTAATCTCTAGTAACTTGCTTGAACTAAATCAATGTGTCAAACAAGCGTTGTGCAAACAAGAACAATGATATCTTACGATGAGGGTTTTAACTCTAACTTACTAACAAGTAGACTCATTTTCTTATTTCATACTCGACTCCTAAGTTTTTGATGATCTATAGAAGTTGTTAACTCTACTTGTTTTTGTAAGTTAGTGGAACTCCCATGCATCCTTGCTGATACCAATAGTGCACTTATTTCTTCCTTCATGCTCGCCTTTAAATGGATCTTGATTGAGGAATGTTCAAGTTTTACCGTGTGAAGAAAGATGATAGGAGAAACTTTTATTTGATGTACCACTTGAAAAGTTCTTGTACACATGGTTTGTGATTGCCTATGATCCATTGTGAGGCTATATTTTTGAGAAGTTAAAGGTTAGTGGGAGCAATTAGTAGAAGGTTAGCCATGCATCTTTTCCATCTATAAAAACACAAAACACTTTTCCACACCAAAATATTTCAAACCATTTCTACAATCTTTCTTTTTTTTGTTTCAATTCAATCTTTAAATGAAGAAGCATCTTTTTCATAAACAAAGAAGACCGCACATCAAGCTTCTATTGCCCCCTCCCTGTGGATACGACCCGTATAGCTACTTTGCTATCACGGTAGAATCACTAAAGCTATAACATCGACCATCGCTCTTTTACTTCTTCTTGTGCATGCTTCTTAGCGACCAAATTTTGACGTCATTGCCATGGAGGGGGTAACGGTTTTTCTTATTTTTACTAAAGATTTTTCTTTGTTTTTTGTAGGAGGAGGAGTCAAGAGACTAATCGCTGCAGTGGACCTACACTTTGCTTGAAAAAGAAGAGCACTTTTGCCCTCCGAAAAGTCGCGCATGCGTGATTTTTTTGATTGAAGTACTCGCATAAATTTTCTGCAGGGTTGCGAAAAATTGCAAATAAAATTGCCTTCTGCAAATAATAGTTTCTTGTATGACTTACCCATGCACTGTTAATAATTCAACAAAAATTCATTTGTTGTTAAATTAAAAACTGGATTAGACTTTTACATTTAGAGCACGTATCTATTTCAATTCATTTTAATTTCTTTGAAGAGTGTTGGAGAAAGGTACCTGTGCATTTCATATAGAATAAAACTAACATTTTGGAGTGATTTATCGCTTTGAGTGTTATCATGTTGTGAATATATTGTACACTTGCACAATTGACATTAAGTGCAAAACTCAAATAAATAAGATAAGGTGGGAACTTCATCACTCTTCTTTAGCCCAAAAATCATCTCTAAGTGTACTCACAATCCTGATCCTAACTAAAATTTGATAAATGTTGGCCCTAGGGACATCTTGGACTCACTAAGAGATTAACTGAGGGTGAAAATTGTAAGAATCATACTCCTGCGAAATTGGTGTCTAAGGAAAGAGGATTAAGAGGTTAAGTCTCGAAGACTCCATGGGTTGGAGTAATTAAGGCCCATGGCTCACGTCTGGATACCTCCCACCGAGTTTTGCCCTTTCCTGGCCAATTAGCTAGTAGGCTGATTCCTGCAACAACCTCTCTCGGGGAATCGACCAATTAGGAGTCTTCTAGGTCCAGATACCTTAGACTAGGCTTGGTGGTTGTTTCCTTTTCTTTTGTTTGTTTTTTATTTTTTTGATTGCTTTGTTATTTTTACGTTGTTTGTGGTATGTTGCATGCTAGAGTGGTTGAGAGATCCAATTACTTCTAGATTGACCCAAAACACTTCTCTTCCACTACATTCAGAACCAGTGATGGCATCACTACAGGATAGATTTCACCCAATCAGACTTCACTCTCATCTTGTATAAAACTTCCTGAAGCAAACGGTAACAATTTTAAGTTGAAACCCCAATTCATCAACACTTTCCTAAAATTTCACGGTTTAAAATCAGAGGACGCATACTTCTTTAATAGAAAATTTGAAGAAGTATGCCTCATGATGTGTATTCCTAGCTAGGAGACAATGTCGTTTGGTTACGTTTCATTCCCTTTTCCCTAAAGAACCTAATTAAAAAATAGTTGTATAGCTTGGTTGTGGACTCAGTCACAACGTGGGACGATTTCGTTAAAACTTTCTTGAAAAAATTTTACCCAATCCACAAGATTGCCCTCATCAGAAAGAACATCATGCAGTTTAGGTAAGAGCAGAGCGAACCATTTTGGAGATATTTTGAGCGATTCAAAGATCTCCTAGCTAGTGCCCTCATCACGATGTAGAGAAATGGCATCAGTGGCAGATTCTCTATGATGATTTGGATTATCGAATAAAAATTTTGTTAGAAATCATGTGTCAAGGGGGATTCTTGCAAAAGGATGAAAATCAGGATTGGGATTTATTTGAAGATTTAGCTGAGAAAATCCTCCGATGGGAGCCAGCCTCTGAAAAGGGAAGGAATTCATGATCTATAGCTTCTAAAGGAGGGCTCCTATCCTTAGAATCATTCATAACTACTGAAGCTAAGATTGCTACTATTATGAGAAGAATATAAGCTATAGAAACAAAAGAGCCAGCCAAGGTCAACCAAATCAACGCACCACAGATTCACAATCTGGGTTGTTCATATTGTCAAGCACTAAATTATGTTTTTGAAGAGTGTCTAATTTTTCAAACTCATCAAGTACTGTCGGAACACATGAATGCGGTTTACTCAAGGCTGCAACATAATCCCTACTCGCAGATTTACAATCCCAGTTGAAGAAATCATCCGAATTTCTCTTGGGGCCCAAATAATTCTCCTAGGCCCTATTTTCCCAATAATCTTTACCATTCCAATCATCAAGTAAACTTTCCAAGTCAAGCTTCATCTTCCTCTTTCTAAAATTCACCAACAGAGAAAAAACTTAGTGATTTGGAGAAGAGTATGGAGGCATTCCTGAAGTCCCAAACTGCCTTCATGCAAAATCAAGGACAAAAGTTGAACAACTATACACAGGCCATATCTAGATTGGAATTTCAGATGAGTCAATTAGCAAGTTCTCTAAGTGAAAGACCCAAGATTATTTTACCTAGTCAACCGCTAGTCAACCCTAAGAATTTCAGTTAAGCTTATGAAGTTCAGGATTCTCAGATCAACTAGTGTAATGTTGTTTATACACTTAGATCAGGAAAGAAGGTGGACAATCAGGTCTCTAAGCAAAAAGTTCAATCCAAATTGATCTTACTCCTGCCTCCACATCTGCTAGCTCATCCTAATCTGCTCCACAAACATCTGATAAGGACACAGCTACTGATCAAGTTCACAAGCCTGTAGCACCCTTTTCAAACAGGTTTAGGAACAACAATAAGAACATGCACATGGAAAAGATACTCGAGATGTTCAATCAGGTCAAATTGAATGTGCTCTTCTTGATGCAATCCAACAAGTCCCAGCATATGCTAAATTTCTTAAGGATATGTGATTAAGAAGAGAAAAATAAATGTGCCAAAGACTGTGTTCTTAGCGACCAACATAAGTGAACTTCTGTTTGATCCTATTCCTGTCAAATACAAAGATCCCGGATGTCCTACAATTTCTTGCACCATAGGACAAACAAAAATTAGCCGAACACTTCTTAAGCTAAGAGCAAGTATCAACTTGCTACCTCTCTCAGTATACCAGTAACTTGGGTTGGGAGAGCTGCGTCCAACTCGAGTAACCATTCAATTAGCCGATCGATCTTGAAAGTTTCCAAAGGAGAAATCACAGATGTCCTTATTCGGGTCGGAGATTTTATCTACCCCGTTGACTTCATTGTGCTTAAGACCCAACCTGTGTCAAACCAAGGTCTCAAACTTCAGTCATCTGAGAGCGCCCATTCCTTACTATAGCCAATGCCATAAATCAACTATACCAATGGGTCCATGCGATTGACCTTTGGAGACATGACAAAGGAGGTCAATGTTTTCAAACTAAGAAAACAGCCCAGGATATGAATGATCAGACATTTAAGGTCAACTCCATTGAAAATTTAACAAGTGAGCATGGAGATAGACACGGGGAGCGAGTTTGATCTGGAGTCTGAGGATTTCAATCTAGACCAGATCGTTGATTCAGCAGTGGACTGGGCGTCAAGTGATTGATACAAAACAAGGTATGTGAAGTTAATTGCACAAGAACTAGGTATAAAAAGATATGGTTCAATGTTTAGAGTTCACCTTTGGTTCTTGTTTACTTCAAATATGTGATTATTATACCTTGTTCCAATCTTCCGCTATAGCATAAAGCTATACCGAGTCGAACCACAAGGAGAGCTAGCGTAGAAGCGTTACGATATGAGTGAGAAAAAGAAAACGAGAATTCTTCTCTTGCTTAAAAGAATGAATAAAACACAAAGAAAGGAATTAAAGAGTGTATGGATATGTTCATTGTGGTAAGTGAAAAGAAATCAAGAAGAGGTTTGTTGTATTCACACTAAAAGAAAAGAAAACTTTAGAAAACTTGAATGAAAGAAAACCATGACTAGCTAACCTTAACTACCTTGCCAAAACATACTAAACTCCTTGATAGTGATGCATGCCTCATGTTGATTCATTGGCATGGATATGTCTTGCTTGTTGGTTTAATTACCTTCTCACTTGGATGATGGGGATTCATTCTTGGACTTGTCTTGTAGCCTCCATAGATGGTCATCGGCCTACAAATTAGACTTTCAATAATGGAAACAAAAGAGCTACACTCAAGGGATGCTAATGAATAGGCATACAACATTCAAGAATCGACATAATGAAGTTGTACAACAAATAGCATATTGGTGATCCATCTCCATGTTCCATCAAGGCACTAGTTCAAAGACTAGGCTCCAAGTGAGGCACACATGAATCATATGGAGAATTACAACAAGATACTTGCCAAGAAATGAAAAGAAACCCATCGGAGAAGAGAAAACCATACAAATTGCAAGATGAAGTAAAGCAATCACCCATGAGTTAGATGTTAGCAAGGTAGTGGTTAGCTAGTACATGGAGAAAGAATTAGCTACACATCATTACAAAATAAAAGCTAAACATGAATTAAATTGCAAGAAAGTAAACAAAGCAAGTAAGGAAAGAAATCAAACTAGAATCAAGCTCAAGTAGAGAAGTAGAGAATGGATCAATCCTTGTATAGCTCCAAGTTGTCACTCCTTGATGATACAAGCTCTCTCTCTCTTACAACTCTCTCTTGCAATGAAATCTAGGGAGGAGAAGATCATAGAGAGCTAAAAATCCTAAAGAAAAACTAACAAAATACAAAACTTTGAACTAATCTCTCTCTCTTCTCTGATCAGTTTTTGTACGCAGGTCCAAGTGAGGTATTTATAGCATGGATGAGAACCTTCGAGAGCCTAGTTTGTTGGCGCAAAATCTGAGATCCAACGGCCCGGATTTTGCGGTGGATCCGCCGCAAGTCGCGGCACTTTTGTGGCCGTTGGCTAACAACTTTCTGGTGGAGATTAGTTACAAGGTTGTTAGCCACGTGGTATATCTAGAATCTTCGTTTGTTGCGCGGATTTCTCTGGATCTGGATTTGAATTTGGCTTTATCTTAATCATGGATTAATCACTTAATTAGTGTTAATTAAGTGATTATTTGGATATCTCTCCATTAAGTGTGTACCTGCAAATATGTAGAGAAGAGGAGTAAAAATCACATATTTATTTGTAATATGCATGGGAGTTATGATGTAAAATATGCAATATTGGATACTAATCACACCCCCACACTTATTCTTTTGCTCGTCCCGAGCAAAACAAAGAAAGAAAATCTATACTACCAATTTATTTACACCACTTTCGCAGGTGACGCGATTGCACTGAGCATGTGCAACAAGCCGTTAAACCTCTAGGTTACCCTAGAGGAGGAGTGTTGTCTCCTGAGGGTTTTCAGCGGATTACACCCACAAAATCCTTAAAGAAAGAAAACAAATGTTAGTGTTTTGAAAACGCATTTTGAATAAGAGACAAGTTTACGAACTATTTTTGCAAAAATATAAGTGATCCTAGGTCATAAGTCCACCTATAATTATTCTTCCTTAAACTTAGTATCCATGCAAGATCTTGTTTTTAATTAAGGTAAGAATTCAAAATTGGATTGAATATTTTATCTTTCATAAAACCTAGATAATATGCACACCGTGTAAGTGAAAATTTCCTGGGATTTCAACTCCAACCATTAAGCCATTTATTTATTTATATATACTTTTTTTTTTATGCTTTTTTTTTCTTCCCTTAGTTTAGGCTTTCTAGTCTACCCTTGTAACGAGCCTTTAACCGATGACTCCCAAACCAGACGGTCTTAGGGCACCAGATGAGAAAACATCCCTCGGGTTTAAGGTCTCGAGTAGAAAAGGCCACGAAACTAAAGGGGATTATTTATTATCACCGTTAGGCGTGAATAATCATGCTTCTTGAGGCACAATTATCCAGCTTAATAAGTGAGATCACTGTTAGGCGTGAGTAACCATGCTTCTTGAGGCATAGTTATCCAGCTTAATAAGTGATCTTTTATTTATATTTTTTTTTCTTTTTCTCTCTTTTTTTTTTATTTATTTATATGGCATTTTTGGTCTTTGTCTCCATCCCAAGAAATGTGTAAGTGTAAAGTGCATATTTATCTAAGGTAAAAATTCAAGATAAAAATATCTCACCAATTTTACTTACTTATCCTATAATTTCAAACAAGATCTATTATTTCAACTATGTTTAAGATATCATAATTAAGGCTTTCTTAATCTCTAAGATACATCTTAATTTTCTTAAAAATAGATCAAAACTTTGTCTCTTTTTTCAAAAAGTTTTTATTTTTTTATTTTTTATTTTTTATTATTTCTAAAGAAAGAAAGGAAATGTAAAAGAAAGAAAGTCTAAAAACTCTATGTTAGTAAACCCTCCCCCACACTTATTTCATGCATTGTCCTCAATGCATTATGATATCTGTATGCATGAAACAAAATGGAAGGGAAAGGAATTATTTACAAGGAATATACAAGTGTAACTCTCACCTGGGCTTTTGGTCGCTTCCCTCTGGCCCGTTTCCCATCGTTCCAATGTGTTCTCTTTCTTGAGCTCCATTGGGAAACGGTCTGAATTATTCTAACCCTAGGTGTTTCCAGTTTCAATTGGTTGTTATTTTCATTCATACTCATTCCACCACATTGTTCACAAACAAAGTCCTTATCACCACTCTCACTCAGAATCTCATCACTTCCAATTTTAAGAAATTTTAACTCTTCTCCATATAATTCTTTAAAACTCAAATCAACATCCGGAAGTGGACAATCAGCTAATTTACCCCGAGTTGACTCATCTAAACACATGATCTCATCAGCAAACAAGTCTTCAAAAGATATATCAATTGGAGGTTCTTGAAGAGAATCACAGAATTGTGACTCATCTTTTGAATCCTCACAATTGTTATTAATGAAGCTAACCTCAAATGTTTGATCTTTTGTTTTATGAGGCTGTGTGTGGAAGACATTGTGTTCATGTGTCATGTTACCAAAAGTCAACCTCATTGATCCATTCCGGCAATTAATGATTGCATTTGCAGTAGCCAGGAATGGTCGTCCCAGAATGACAGGAATTTGTGCCCTTTGATTGGAATTTGACACTGGTTTTGTTTCAAGGACAACAAAGTCAACAGGATAAAAGAATTCTCCAACTTTGACAAGGACATCTTGAATTACCCCCTTGGGTTTAGTAACAGAGCGGTCAGCCAATTGGATGGTCATTTGGGTCGGGAGGAGATCACCTAACCCCAATTGTTGGTACACAGAGAAAGGTAGGAGATTAATGCTGGCCCCCAAATCAAGAAGTGCCCTATTTATTGTAGTCTGTCATATGATGCATGAAATGGTGGGGCTCCCTGGGTCTTTGTACTTAACAGGAATTGGACCAGTGAGCAACTCATTAATGGATGATGCAAGGAAGACTTTTTTAGGGACTTGGGTCTTCCTCTTCTTGGTGCACATTTCCTTCAAGAATTTAGCATATGAAGGCACTTGTTGAATGGCATCAAGGAGAGGGAGATTGATTTGGACCTTATTGAATGTTTCTTTTATTTTCTCCATGTGAGCATTTGACTTGTTATTTAGAAACCTATTTGGATATGGTACTCTTGGCTTATAAGGTTGCTCATCTTCCTTTTCTTTCCCCTTGGCTTGAGATGTGGATGGCTCTGCACTAGAGGATGGTTTGTCAAAAGTTGGTTGTATTGGGACATGAGGTGTTGGCTTTGGTACTGGATGAGATTGTGAACTAGAAACCTTATTGTCAATTTGTTTACCAGATCTCAGGGTATGAATGGCATGACAGTGACTGGGTCCTGAATCTTCAACTTTGGAATTTAGCAATGGCTGATTTGGGAACAAATTTCTTTGATTCTCAGTCAATTGCCCAATTTGGACCTTCATTTCATTCAACTCCTGCTGCTGGTTTTTTGTTAAGGTTTCTATCATTTGTTTCAACTCAGATATTTCGGAATTATTTGGGGTGGATGTTGAGGATATGGAGATTGGAACTGTGATTGGTAATATGGTGGTGGGTCCTGATATGACTGATATGACTGTGGTGGACTTTGAGGTGGATGAACATACAGTGAATTCTGACTGAAACTGGATGGATGAAACTGAGCATTGTATGGATATGGAAGTGGTAGCATATGATGCTCAGGACCAGACTGACTCCATGGAAAATTTGGATGGTTCTGCCATCCTGAATTGTAAGTGTTGGAGTATGGATGATGATTGGGTCTGGTCAATACTGCATTCATTTTCTCCTGAAATGATTGTGGCTGATATAATGGACACTCCTCAACAACATGGCTAAGGTCATGACAGTTGGTGCAACCTGGTCCAATCAAAGGCAATGGGTTGACCTGGTTGACCACAGAATTCCCTTTTGACTCAAGCAACTCTATCCTCTTCATTAATTGTGTGATCTTGGTTTCTGCAGCTAGAGAGGATTCTTTGGAGTGTGTACCAGTTCTGGAAGTGGTGGGAGTCGGTCTATCAGGGCATGACTCCCACTGAATGGTTTTCTCAGCTAGGGTTTCAAAGAGATCCCACCCCTGATGTTCATCTTTTTTCAAAAATTCCCCTTGGCACATGGATTCTAAAAGGGTTTTTGTTTGGTAATCTAATCCATCATAGATAATCTGGCATAGACGCCATTTCTCTATGCCGTGATGGGGACACGGGGCAAGAAGGTCTTTGAAACGCTCAAGATACTTCCAGAAAGGTTCATTTGTTTCCTGCTTGAATTACATTATGTTTTTTCTCATGAGGGCTGTTTTGTGGATAGGATAGAATTTCTTAAGAAAGACTTTAACAAAATCCTCCCATAAAGATATGGAACTGACTGGAAGATTATAAAGCCATTTCTTAGCTAAATCCTTAAGTGCAAACGGTATGAACCGTAACCTAACAGCATCCTCAGACAGTTGGAAAATTCTCATCATTTGGCATACCTCTTCAAACTCACGAATAAAGAGGTACGCGTCCTCAGACTCTAGACCATGGAAATGGGGAAGTGTACTAATGAATTGTGGTTTCAGCTCGAAGTGATTTCCATTTGGCTCGGGAGAAGAATGCATGAAGGAATGGCGGTGCGAATCGGATAAAATCGATCTTGAAGTGAGACGTTGTTCTCCATTGGATGAAGTGGTTGTGGAAGTGTAAGTGTAGAAAGAATTAGGATTACGGAACCACTCTCATATATACAATCACAAACAACGTGCACCGATCACACCAGCGAAAAAGAAAAATAACAAAAGAAAAAAAAAAATCAATCCAAGCTTGTCTAGGGTTTCTGGTCCTAGATGACTCCTAAATAGACTGTCCACAGGAGGTTTGGTGTAGACTCTGACTATAAGCAAATCAGCCAGGGAAGGGTAAGGTTGGTGGGAGGTTTTCCGTCCGAAGACGTTCCTTAATTAAGTAACCAGCAACCTTCGGGCTTTCGGCCCTCAACCCCTTTCCTAGACACTGATTTTACAGAAGTCAATTTCCAACACTTTTTCCTCTTAGGAAAATCTCCTAAGTGAGTCCGGATGTCCCTAGGGCCAACGTCTATCAAATTTTATTTACAAGCTTGGGATTGTGAGTGCTGGGATAGTGGTTTGCGGGCTAAGGAAAGGGTAATGACCTCCCCCACCTTATCTTATTTACAGGTATTGCCCTTAAAATTGAATTGTGCAAGTGTACGATATAGAAACAAACAAGGTTCACTCCAAGTAAGATAAATCAAACAAAGAGTGAGTCCTAATCTATATGCAATGAATTACGTACCTTGCCTCCCGCACTCTTCAACAGTAAATATAAAGTAATTGAAAGACACGTGCCTATAATGCAAGATGTCTAAACAATTTTTATCAATTTACACCAAATCTTTTACTGTTGATTAGCAAATATCAGGTGAAGAATACAAGATTTCAGATATATGAGCAGCAGTATTTTGCAGAGATCAAAGCCCTGCAGAAAACAGATTAGTAGTGAACTCCAAAGTGCCGCGTTTCCACGGCAAATTGCCGTGGATCCGCGGCAATTTGGAGGGATCCTGGGCTCTGCTTTCTTGAGCAGAGTCCCAGGTCCACTTGTATGTTACTGCACTGCAAGGTTTTCTGTATCTTCAACCTGTACCTGCAACAGAGAAGAAGTATCGTTTAGTTTCTCACTTTTAAAAACCGCCGCTCTCCCCGGCAACGGCGCCAAAAATTTGATTGATACAAAACAAGGTATGTGAAGTTAATTGCACAAGAACTAGGTATAAAAAGATATGGTTCAATGTTTAGAGTTCACCTTTGGTTCTTGTTTACTTCAAATATGTGATTATTATACCTTGTTCCAATCTTCCGCTATAGCATAAAGCTATACCGAGTCGAACCACAAGGAGAGCTAGCGTAGAAGCGTTACGATATGAGTGAGAAAAAGAAAACGAGAATTCTTCTCTTGCTTAAAAGAATGAATAAAACACAAAGAAAGGAATTAAAGAGTGTATGGATATGTTCATTGTGGTAAGTGAAAAGAAATCAAGAAGAGGTTTGTTGTATTCACACTAAAAGAAAAGAAAACTTTAGAAAACTTGAATGAAAGAAAACCATGACTAGCTAACCTTAACTACCTTGCCAAAACATACTAAACTCCTTGATAGTGATGCATGCCTCATGTTGATTCATTGGCATGGATATGTCTTGCTTGTTGGTTTAATTACCTTCTCACTTGGATGATGGGGATTCATTCTTGGACTTGTCTTGTAGCCTCCATAGATGGTCATCGGCCTACAAATTAGACTTTCAATAATGGAAACAAAAGAGCTACACTCAAGGGATGCTAATGAATAGGCATACAACATTCAAGAATCGACATAATGAAGTTGTACAACAAATAGCATATTGGTGATCCATCTCAATGTTCCATCAAGGCACTAGTTCAAAGACTAGGCTCCAAGTGAGGCACACATGAATCATATGGAGAATTACAACAAGATACTTGCCAAGAAATGAAAAGAAACCCATCGGAGAAGAGAAAACCATACAAATTGCAAGATGAAGTAAAGCAATCACCCATGAGTTAGATGTTAGCAAGGTAGTGGTTAGCTAGTACATGGAGAAAGAATTAGCTACACATCATTACAAAAGAAAAGCTAAACATGAATTAAATTGCAAGAAAGTAAACAAAGCAAGTAAGGAAGAAATCAAACTAGAATCAAGCTCAAGTAGAGAAGTAGAGAATGGATCAATCCTTGTATAGCTCCAAGTTGTCACTCCTTGATGATACAAGCTCTCTCTCTCTTACAACTCTCTCTTGCAATGAAATCTAGGGAGGAGAAGATCATAGAGAGCTAAAAATCCTAAAGAAAAACTAACAAAATACAAAACTTTGAACTAATCTCTCTCTCTTCTCTGATCAGTTTTTGTACGCAGGTCCAAGTGAGGTATTTATAGCATGGATGAGAACCTTCGAGAGCCTAGTTTGTTGGCGCAAAATCTGAGATCCAACGGCCCGGATTTTGCGGTGGATCCGCCGTAAGTCGCGGCACTTTTGTGGCCGTTGGCTAACAACTTTCTGGTGGAGATTAGTTACAAGGTTGTTAGCCACGTGGTATATCTAGAATCTTCGTTTGTTGCGCGGATTTCTCTGGATCTGGATTTGAATTTGGCTTTATCTTAATCATGGATTAATCACTTAATTAGTGTTAATTAAGTGATTATTTGGATATCTCTCCATTAAGTGTGTACCTGCAAATATGTAGAGAAGAGGAGTAAAAATCACATATTTATTTGTAATATGCATGGGAGTTATGATGTAAAATATGCAATATTGGATACTAATCATCAAGCCCAAGTGTATCTAATCCCAAGACTGAAATTCCAATTCTCCCTTCCAACGAACCCACTCCTTTCTTAGAATTAAAAACTTTGCCTGACCACCTCAAGTACGCCTACCTGGGCGGAAGAGAAACCCTGCCAATCATCATAGCACCCCATCTGACTAGAAAATAAGAGGAAAGCTTGATGTTAATTTTAAGAAAACATAGAGAAGCCATTGGATAGACAATAAATGACATTAAAGGGATAAGTCCTGCAATAGTATAACACAAAATTCATTTGAACGATGCTGTGACTCCTAGGAGGGACCCACAGTGTAGGCTTAATCCATTCATACAAGATGCTAAGAAAACAGAAATTTTAAAAATGTCAGACAATGGGATCATTTATCCTATTTATGATAGCCAATGGGTTAGTCTAGTTCACGTTGTCCCTAAGTAAGCTGTTTCACGGTAGTAGAAAATGAACACAAGGAGTTGGTACAAACACGACTACCTATCAAGGTTCGTGTTTGTAATGACTATTGAAAATTGAACGATCTATTCGTAAGACCATTTCCCACTACCCTTCATCGATCAAATGCTAGAATGCTTAGCTAGACACGAGTACTACTGTTTTCTGGATGGGTACTCAGGATACAATCAGATCCCCATTGCTGCAAAGGACCAGGAGAAGACCAAGTTCACTTGTCCATTCAGAACCTTTGCCTACCGATGCATGCCCTTTGAATTATGCAACGCTCTCGCTATATTCCAATGGTGCATGCTCAGTCTTTTTTTCGATATGGTAGAATGTTTCTTAGAAATTTTCATGAATGATTTCTCCATCTACGGAGATTCATTTGACCAATGTCTTCATCACTTAAAGTTAATTCTTCAAAGATGCAAGGAAAAGAACTAAACTCTAAATTAGAAAAATGTCACTTCATGATAAGACGGGGGATTGTCTTAGGCCATAAAATCTCGATTGAGCGTGACAAGGTTAAGATAGAAGTAATCGCTAAGCTTCCACCACCCAAATGCATTAAAGATATCAGATCTTTTTAGAGCATGCTGGGTTCTACCGACGGTTTATTAAGGACTTTAGCAAAATTTCTAGACCCATAACCAACCTGCTCGCAAAGGATGTGCCCTTTGATTTTGACGATGGATGTTTTAAATCGTGAGAGAAGATTAAGCAAGAACTGATATCTGCACCTATCATTTCTGCTCCTGACTGGACGCAACCATTTGAGATTATGTGTGATGCCTCAGACCTTACCATTAGCGCTGTCCTAGGACAGTGTATCGATAATCGATAGCATTCGAGTAGGACATTGAATGACGCTCAACAAACTACGACTGAGAAGAAATTCTTGGTCGTAGTATTCACATTGGAAAAGTTCCGTCCATACCTGCTAGGATCAAAAACCACAGTGTTCACAGACCACTCCGCGTTAAGGTACCTCTTGATGAAGAAGGACGCAAAAGCATGACTTATTCGTTGGATCCTTCTCTTACAAGAATTTGACTTGAAGATTAGAGACAAAAAGGGTATGGAAAACGAGCAGCCGATCACTTATCTAGAATTCCAAACGCACCTACTGAGGAAGAATGATTAATCTCTAATTTTGCATAATTTTCATCACATTCTCATATTTATTTCATGTAAATTTTTTGCTAATAAAACCTTGCTTACTTGATCCTAGGTCCATGGTGTGCAAATGAAGAAGAAGACCTAAATCACCATTTAATTGGTGATTAAGAGCCTACCAAGTAGCCATTGACTTTAGAGTGAAGATTTTGTCAGTCTAGGGCATCAAAACGAAAATCCAGAGCTCAGGCGAACAGACGACAGACTGGGCAGTGCACTGCCCAAAACTGGGCGCGCGCCGCCCAGCCTGGGCCGCGAAAAACGCCGCCCTGGCCGCGTTTCCGCTGCCCTTTGGGCACGCGCACGCCTGCGTTTTGGGCCACGTGCTTCCTACGTGGCCCTCTTTCCCATGGTGCCTATAAATACCCCCCTGGGGTCTTCAGATTGAGGGGATCCAGAGTTAGAGCAAGTTTTTGTAATCTTGTTTTTAGGTTTGTAGTTGTGTTGTTCTTCTTCTTCTAGTTATTGTTTTAGCCATTAGAGTGAAAGTGAGAGAGTGTGTAAAGTGTTGTATTTGAAGGGTGACAAGATAATACAAGTACTACTTCTCTTCCTTCTTTCCAATTTACTTGTCTTTGCGATTTACTTTTACTTCTTTGTTGTAGTATAACTTCTTTCTTCTTCACCTCTTTTCTTTTACTTTATTTTAGTGTAACTTCCTCTCTTTAACTTTTCTTTTCTTTTGTTTTCTTGTAGTGTAACTCTCTCTCTCTCCACTTCTTTTCCTTTGTTGTTTCTTTTACTTTTATGGCTAACTAACTTTTCATTAGCATGGCTAACTAACTACTAACCCACTAATTTCTAACACTTGATTGATAACCCAAATGAGTCAATAGTGTCAAATAAGCTTTGTGCAAACAAGAGCTATGGCATCTTAGACGAGGATTCTAACTCTAATTTACCTACAAGTATTTACTTTCTTATACTTCATGCTTAATAAGTTTTGATGATCTATGAGTTGTGTACTTTACTTGTTATTGTAAGTTAGAGACTTCTCCTTTTAACTTTGCTGATACCAATAGTGCACTCGAGTCTTCCCTTATTCTCGCCTTCTATCAGATCTTGATAAGGGAATGTCCGAGTTTTTGCCGTGTAAAGCTAAGTTTTAGGATAAACTTTCACTCGATTTCCACGTGAATAGTTCCAATGCAAAAGGTTTGTGTTCGCCTATGATCCATCGTGAGGCTATCTTCTAAAAGTTAGAAATTAGTGGGAGTACTTAGTAGAAAGTTAGCCATGCATTTTTACAACTAAGAAAAAAAATCCCTTTTACAAACCACCAAAACATTTTCCAACTATTCTTAAAAACAACTTGTTTTCACTTTTCAATTCTTTATTTGGAAACAAGAACTTTCTTTCTTCTTGAACTTTGAAGTCGCATCAAGCTTCCATCGCTCTCCCTCCTTGTGGATACGACCCGTATAGCCACTTCGCTACTACGGAAGAATCGCAAAAGCAGTAACATCAACCCACACTTCCTTCTCTTATTTTAGTACTTGCTTTTTGCCGATCAAATTTTGGCGCCGTTGCCGGGGAGGGAACGGCTTTATTGTTCACTACTAAAGACTGTTCTTTTTGTGTGTAGGAGAAGTACCAAGGAGCTCACTATCACGGGAAGCGAAGGAGGTGGCCAAGGACATTGCGCGAGGATTCATTTGCCTGCGGAAAAATTCGTGTAAAAGCGAGTTTTTCCGATTGAAGTACTAACAAACTCGTTTGCAGGGTTGCCGAACGCCGCTAAAAAATAAATTGCTTTCTAAATTTTTTTAGTTTCCTTGGACGCTTCACCATATGCATGTGTAATAAATTTAACAGAAATTCACTTGTTGCTTAATTGAAATTTGGATTAGACTTTTGCATTTAGGCACGTGTTTTTTCAATTCATTTCAATTTCTGTTGAAGAGTGCTGGAGAAAAGGTACGTGTGCATTCATATAGAATAGGACCAACATTTTGAAGTGATTTACCGCTTTGAGTGTTACCTTGTTGTGAATAAACTGTACACTTGCACAATTGACTTTAAAGGCAAAACCCAAATAAACAAGATAAGGTGGGATTTCATCACTCTTCCTTAGCCCAAAAACCATCTCCATGTGTACTCACATTTTCCCAAGCCTTAAACTAAAAATCAATAGACGTTGGCCCTAGGGACATCTCGGACTCACTAAGAGATTAACTGAGATTGGAAATTGTAAGAACTATACTCCTGCAAAATCGATGTCTAAGAAAAAAGTGGATTGAGAGGTTAAGCCTCGAAAGCTCCGTGGTTTGGCGTAATTAGGCCCGTGACTCCGCCCGGATACCTCCCCCCGAGCTTTGCCCTTTCCTGGCCGATTAGCTTGTAGTCGAGTTCCTGCAACAACCTTCCCCGGAGAATCGACCAGTTAGGAGTCGTCTAGGTCCAGGTACCTTAGACTAAGGCTTGTGGTTGTTTTTCTTTCTTTTGTTTGTTTTTAGTTCTTTTTCGATTGTTTGTTGTCTTCACGTTATTTGTGGTGTGCTGCATGCAAGAGTGGGTGAGAGATCCGTTAACTTCCAGATTAACAAGAAACACTTCTCTACCCTTGCATCCAGAACCGGTGATGGCGTCACTTCAGGATAGATTTTACGCGATCAAAACTTCGCTTCCATCTTGCATAAAACTTCCTGAAGCAAACGGCAATAATTTCGAGTTGAAACCCCAATTCATTAACACTCTTCCCAAATTTCATGGTTTAGAATCGGAGGACGCATACTTCTTTGTTAGGGAATTTGAAGAAGTATGCCTCATGATGCGTATACCCCAGCTAGGAGACGACGCCGTTAGGTTACGTTTCATCCCTTTTTCCCTAAAGGACCTAGCTAAGAAATGGTTGTACAGTTTGGCAGCAGATTCAGTCACGACGTGGGATGATTTCGTCAAGGCCTTCTTGAAGAAATTCTATCCAATTCACAAAACTGCCCTCATTAGGAAGAACATCATGCAGTTCGGCAAGAACCAAGCGAACCATTTTGGAGATACTTTGAGCGATTCAAAGATCTCCTAGCTCAGTGCCCTCATCATGGCGTGGAGAAATGGCATCAGTACCAAATTCTTTATGATGGTCTAAACTATCAAACTAAGACCCTGTTAGAAAAATGTGTCAGGGAGGGTTCTTGCAGAATGATGAGAATCAGGGTTGGGATTTATTTGAGGACTTAGCGAAGAAAACCCTGCAATGGGAGCCAGCCTCGAAAAAACCTAGGAATTCACAATCTATAGCTTCAAGAGGGCTTCTATTCCTAGAATCATCCATAGCTGCCGAGGCTAAGATTGCTACCCTAATGAGAAGGATAGAGGCTCTGGAAATAAAAGAGCCTGCCAGTGTCAACCAAATCAACCCACCACCAATTCACAATTCGGATTGTTCATATTGTCAGGCACCAAATCATGTTTTTGAAGAGTGCCCTGTTTTCCATGCCCAGCAAGTGCCACCGGAACACATGAACATGGCTTACTCACGGCCGTCTCACAATCCCTACTCACAGACCTACAATCCCGGCTGGAGAAATCACCCCAATTTCTCCTGGGCCCAAAACAATCCTCCCAGGCCTAATTTTTCCAACAACTTTCACCATCCTACTCCTCCACCAACTTTTCCCAGTCAAGCTCCAGCTTCTTCTTCCCAAGGCTCACCAATGGAAAAGAATATTAGTAAATTGGAGGAGAGCATAGAGGCTTTCATAAAGTCCCAAACCGCGTTTATGCAAAACCAGGGACAAACTCTGAACAGTCATTCACAGGCCATATCAAGATTGGAAATGCAGATGAGCCAGTTAGCTAGCTCCCTAAGTGAAAGACCTAAGGGTACTTTGCCTAGTCAGCCATTAGTTAACCCAAAAACCTCCAATCAAGCATATGAAATTCAGGATCCATCGATTAACCAGTGCAATGCTGTTCACACACTGCGATCTGGAAAAAAGGTAGACAACCAGGTCTACCAACAGAAAAGTCCAGTCCATCCTGATCCCACTCCAGCCTCCACCTCTGCTAGTTCCTCCCAATCCGCTTCACAAACATCTGACGAGGACAAAGCTGTTGAACAAGTTCATAAGCCTGTAGCACCCTTTCCCAATAGGCTTAGGAACAACAATAAAAATATGCACATGGAGAAAATGCTAGAGATGTTCAACCAGGTCAAATTGAATGTGCCACTTCTTGACGCTATCCAACAAGTCCCGGCTTATGCCAAATTTCTTAAGGATATGTGTACAAAGAAGAGAAAGACCAATGTGCCCAAGAAAGTGTTCTTGGCCACTATTATAAGCGAAATTCTGTCTGGTCCCATTCCGGTGAAATATAAGGATCCCGGATGTCCTACCATTTCCTGCACCATAGGACAGACCGAAATCAGTAGAGCGCTTCTTGACCTGGGAGCAAGTATCAACTTGCTACTTCTCTCAGTATACCAGCAATTTGGGTTGGGTGAGCTAAGCCCAACTCGAGTCACCATTCAGCTAGCTGACTGATCTGTGAAGATCCCTAAGGGGAAATCACAGACGTCCTCATCCGGGTTGGGGATTTCATTTACCCCGTTGACTTCATTGTGCTTGAGACCCAACCTGTGTCCAATCTTAGGTCTCAAACTCCCGTCATCTTAGGGCGCCCATTCCTTGCTACAGCCAATGCCATAATCAACTATAGAAACGGGTCCATGCGATTGACTTTTGGAGACATGACGAAGGAAGTCAATGTCTTCAATCTTGGAAACAACTTAGGGATGTTAATGATCAGACGTTTGAGGTCAATTCTATTGAAAACCTGACCAGTGAGCATGAGGAAAGTATGGAGACAGAAACTGAGGCAGAGTTTGATCTGGAGGCAGAGGATTTTATTCTAAACCAGATCGTAGATTCAGCAGTGGATTGGGCATCAAGCCCAAGTGTACCTCATCATAAGATTGAAAACCCAGAGATTACCTCTAATGAAGCAACACCTTCCCTAGAGGTAAAAGCCCTGCCTGAACACCTCAATTACGCCTACCTGGGCGGAAAGGACACCTTGCCAGTCATCATAGCATCCCACCTGACTGAACAACAAGAGGACAGCTTAATGTCTATTCTGAAAAGACATAGGAAAGCCATTGGATGGACGATGAAGGACATCAAGGAATAAGTCCAGCCATAGTGCAACATAGAATCCATTTAGTCGATGAAGCAACCCCTAGGAGGGACCCACACACAGGCTTAACCCTCTCATGCAAGAGGCAGTGAAGGCTGAAATTCTGAAACTATTAGATAATGGGATCATTTATCCCATTTCTGATAGCCAATGGGTTAGCCCTGTTCATGCGGTCCCAAAGAAGGCTGGCTTTACGGTAGTAGAAAATGAGGAAAAAAGAGTTGGTACAAACAAGACTGCCTACCAAGGTTCGTGTTTGTATCGACTACAGGAAGTTAATGCTGCTACCCGTAAAGACCACTTCCCGCTACCCTTCATCGACCAAATGCTTGAGCGTTTGGCTGGACATGAGTACTACTGCTTTCTAGATGGGTACTCGGGATACAATCAAATCCCCATTACTGCAGAGGACCAGGAAAAGACGACGTTCACCTACCCGTTCGGAACCTTTGCTAATCGATGCATGCCTTTGGATTGTGCAATGCTCCTCCAACGTTCCAACGGTGCATGCTTAGTTTGTTCTCTGACATGGTGGAACGTTTTCTTGAGATTTTCATGGATGACTTCTCCATCTACGGAGAGTCATTTGATCAGTGTCTTCATCACTTAGAGTTAGTGCTACAAAGATGCATTGAGAAGAACCTAACTCTAAACTGAGAAAAATGTCACTTATGGTGAGACAGGGGATTATCTTGGGCCATGAGATTTCGAGGAGAGGCATAGAAGTGGATAAGGCTAAGGTAGAAGTGATTGCTAAGCTTCCACCACCCAAAAGCATCAAGGATATTAGATCCTTTTTAGGGCATGCTGGGTTCTACGACGGTTCATTAAGGACTTTAGCAAAATCGCGAGGCCCTTAACTAACCTGCTTGCTAAGGACGTGCCCTTTGATTTCAACGATGAATGTTTCAAGTCATGGGGGAAGCTTAAGCAAGAACTGATTTCTGCACCTATCATTTCTGCTCCTAATTGGGCCCAGCCATTTGAAATCATATGTGATGCATCTGATTTTGCTATTGGCGCTGTTCTAGAACAGCGCATCGATAATAGGCAGCACGTGATCTACTATTCGAGTAGGACCTTGAATGACGCCCAACAGAACTATACAACGACTGAGAAGGAATTCTTGGCCGTTGTCTTTGCGTTAGAAAAGTTCCGGCCTTACTTGTTAGGTTCGAAGACGGTGATTTTTACGGATCACTCGGCTCTGAAATACCTCATGACCAAAAAGGAAGCAAAAGCCCGACTAATTCGGTGGATCCTTTTGCTTCAAGAATTTGACTTAGAAATCCGGGATAAACGAGGTATAGAAAATGTGGTCACTGATCATCTCTCACGAATTCCAAATGCACCAACCATCCAAGCTCCGATCAACGAGGATTTCCCAGACGAGCACATCCTAGCCATTCTTAAGGAACCCTGGTATGCGGACATCGTTAATTACCTGGCACGGAACAATTACCCGCTGACTGGACAAAGCAAGACCAAGACCGCTTCTTTGCCCAAGTACGGTACTTCTTCTGGGAAGAACCGTATCTTTTTAAGTATTGTCCCGACCAAATAATTAGACGATGCATACCCGAGGAGGAACAGAGGAGTGTGCTCAGCTTTTGCCATGACCTTGCATGCGGAGGACACTTCGGTCCCCGCAAGACTGCAGAGAAGGTTCTACAAAGTGGATTCTACTGGCCCACTTTGTTCAAAGACTCATATCATCTTTGCAAGTCATGTGCAAACTGTCAGAAGATCGAGAAAATTTCTAGAAGAGACATGATGCCCCTGAACCCGATCCTTGAAGTTGAAATTTTTGATGTTTGGGGTATCGATTTCATGGGGCCATTCCCAACCTCCTTCGGCAACCAATTCATTTTGGTTGCTGTAGATTATGTCACTAAGTGGGTAGAAGCTGTGCCAACCAAGACAAATGACAACAAAGTGGTTGTCAAATTTCTCAAAGAAAACATCTTCTCCGGTTTGGCACACCTAGAGCGATAATTAGTGATAATGGATCGCATTTCTGCAACAGAGTTTTTGAAGCTCTGATGCGAAAATATTCCATCAATCACAAGTTATCGACCCGGTATCATCCCCAGACAAATGGGCAGGTTGAAGTCTCCAACTGACAGATCAAGCACATTCTGGAAAAGATTGTCAGACAAAACCGAAAGGATTGGTCGGTTAAGCTCAATGACGCATTGTGGGCTTACCGCACCGCATTTAAGACAGTTCTGGGGATGTCTCCTTATAGAATCGTGTTTGGGAAAGCCTGTCATCTGCCAGTAGAGTTAGAACATCGGGCCCTCTGGGCCATTAAGCAACTCAACTTTAATCTGACCAAGGCCGGTGAACTTAGGAGACTACAGATTTTTGAATTAGAGGAGATACAGAATGAAGCCTATGAGAATGCCCGAATCACCAAGAGCAGGACTAAACTTTTTCATGACCAAATCA
Source organism: Agave tequilana (assembly GCA_038442645.1). Lineage (NCBI taxonomy): Eukaryota > Viridiplantae > Streptophyta > Magnoliopsida > Asparagales > Asparagaceae > Agave > Agave tequilana. The sequence continues at coordinate 56,544 of JAVJIF010001681.1, forward strand.
TAACCGGAAAAACTTTGCACCGGGAGATAGGGATCTGTTGTACAATTCTAGGCTTCATATTTTCGCGGGGAAACTAAAAACTCGTTGGTCAGGACCGTTCATTGTGCGTACTGTTTTCCCACACGGTGCTATGCTTATTGCAGAACCTAAAAATAACACGGAATTTAAAGTGAATGGGCAAAGACTGAAGTCCTTCTTGACCACTGAGCCTATGACTCCAGATGATAGTGTGCTGACTCTTTTGCCCCGTCATACACCTAACCACAACAAACAAATTAAAAAAAAATTGTTTATATGCTTACCGTGTGTACATTCTTTTTGACATTTCTTTAGCCTATTCGCACTTGGCCGGCCCAAGTCCACGGAGAAGGTGACATCATTTCTTCCCCCTATTTATTGCATTTCCATATGCATTCATTGAGGACAATGCATTAGATAGGTGTGGGGGATGCTAACACTTTTTCTTTTTCCTTTATTCTTTCTTTTTCTGTCACAAAAAAAAAACAAAGAACAAAAAACAAAAAAAACAAAAAAAAATCTCCAGATTGAAAAGAAATTTCATACTCTTTATAAAAATACCAAATGATGTGTAGGAATTACGGGAACCTTAGTAATAAATCTTTATTTTTGCCTAAGTAAACAAGAAAGAATGTTTTGACTAAAAATATAGGAGGGATAAGGAAAATAATTCATACCTTTTATTTAGCCTTAGTAGAATATGCATAATTCACACACACATGCTTGAGATTTAGAGATACAACTCTAAAAAAAAAAGAAAAAAAAGAAGAAGAAAAGGCTGGATAATTGTGCCTCAAGAAGCATGATCACTCACGCCCAAAAATATATATATATAATATATATATATATATATATATATATATATAATATAAATCTTGATTTCGTGGCCTACTCCACTTGGATATTGACCTGAAGGGTGTTTTTCCACCTGGTGCCCTAAGGCCATCTGGTTTGGGAGTCATCGGTTTGATATGTGTTACATAAGTGAAGTAGAAAGCCTAATGGAACCAAGAATAATAAGTAAATATTAATAAAATTAAATGATATTCAAAGTTGAGTTGAAAAATCTCAAGCACCTCACACTTACACATATGCATATCTATCTAAAGCAAAATAAAAGAATGAGTTAAAAGTACAAAATCCTTTCTAAATTTAAAGAAAACCATAGTTTCTTCTTTTATGAAGGCTAAAGTATAAGAGGACTTATGAGGGTTAACCTAATTCTTACATCATTCGGTCATTTTTACTTAGATGATTGAAAATTCTTTTTCATAATATATATATTATTATATATAGATATATATTATATATATATAAAGCTTTTTCTAACAACTAATTTCTTTTCTTTACTTATTGGATTTTGTGGGTGCCATCCGCTGAAAACCCTCAGGAGACAACACTCCTCCTCTAGGGGAAACCTAGAGGTTTAAAGGCTTGTTGCACATGCTCAGTGCAAACGCGTCACCTGCGAAAGTGGTGTAATAATTTTGTTTTACTCGGGATGAGCAAAAAGATAAGTGTGGGCGTGTGATTAGTCTCTAATTTTACATAATTTCATCACATTCTCATATTTATTTCATGTAAAATTTGCTAATAAAACCTTACTTGCTTGATTCTAGGTTCATGGTGTGCAAATGAAGAAGAAGACCTAAATCACTATTTAATTGGTGATTAAGAGCCTACCAAGTAGCCATTGACTTTAGAGTGAAGATTTTGTCAGTCTAGGGCATCAAATCGAAAATCCAGAAGCTCAGGCGAACAGACGATAAACTGGGCAGCGCACTGCCCAAAACTGGGCGCACGCCGCCCAGCCTGGGCCGCGAAAACGTTGCCCAGGCCGCGTTTTCGCTGCCCTTTGGGCGCGCGCGCCTGCGTTTTGGGCCACGTGCTTCCCACGTGGCCCCCTTCCCCTGATTCCTATAAATACCCCCCTGGGGTCTTCAGATTGAGGGGATCCAGAGTTAGAGCAAGTTTTGTAATCTTGTTTTTAGGTTTGTAGTTGTGTTGTTCTTCTTCTAGTTATTATTTTAGCCATTAGAGTGAAAGAGAGAGAGTGTGTAAAGTGTTGTATTTGAAGGGTGACAAGATAATACAAGTACTACTTCTCTTCCTTCTTTTCAATTTACTTGTCTTTGCCATTACTTTTACTTCTTTGTTGTAGTATAACTTCTTTCTTCTTCACCTCTTTTCTTTTACTTTGTTTTAGTATAACTTCCTCTCTTTAACTTTTCTTTCTTTTGTTTTCTTGTAGTGTAACTCCCTCTCTCCACTTCTTTTCCTTTGTGTTTCTTTTACTTTTATGGCTAACTAACTTTTCATTAGCATGGCTAACTAACTACTAACCCACTAATTTCTAACACTTGATTGATAACCCAAATGAGTCAATAGTGTCAAACAAGCCTTGTGCAAACAAGAGCTATGACATCTTAAGACGAGGTTCTAACTCTAATTTACCTACAAGTATTTACTTTCTTATACTTCATGCTTAATAAGTTTTGATGATCTATGAGTTGTGTACTTTACTTGTTATTGTAAGTTAGAGACTTCTCCTTTTAACTTTGCCGATACCAATAGTGCACTCGAGTCTTCCCTTATTCTCGCCTTCTATCGGATCTTGATAAGGGAATGTCCGAGTTTTTGCCGTGTAAAGCTAAGTTTTAGGATGAACTTTCACTCGATTTTCACGTGAATAGTTCCAATGCAAAAGGTTTGTGTTCGCCTATGATCCATCGTGAGGCTATCTTCTAAAAGTTAGAAATTAGTGGGAGCACTTAGTAGAAAGTTAGCCATGCATTTTTACAACTAAGAAAAAAAATCCCTTTTACAAACCACCAAAACATTTCCAACTATTCTTAAAAACAACTTGTTTTCACTTTTTAATTCTTATTTGGAAACAAGAACTTTCTTTCTTCTTGAACTTTGAAGCCGCATCAAGCTTCCATCGCTCTCCCTCCTTGTGGATACGACCCGTTATAGCCACTTCGCTACTACGAAAGAATCGCAAAAGCAGTACAGTAACATTACCCACACTCCTTCTCTTATTTTAGTACTTGCTTTTTGCCGATCAAAGAACCGATCAACGAGGATTTCCCATACGAAACACATCCTAGCAATCTTTAAGGAACCCTGTTATGTTGACATCGTCAGTTACCTTGCCATAGGACAAGTACCCTTTCTGAATGGACAAAGCAGGATAAAATCGTTTCTTCACCCAAGTACGATTCTTCTTTTAGGAATAGCCATACCTTTAAGTACTATCCTGACCAAATTATTAGACGATGTGTACCAGAGGAAGAGCATAAGAGTATGTTAACCTTTAGCTATGAACTTACTGCGGTGGACACTTTGGTCCCCGCAAAACCGCCAAGAAGGTCTTACAAAAGTGGGTTCTACTGGCCCACTTTGTTCAAGAATTCCTTCAACTTTTGCAAGTCATGCGCAAATTGCTAAATGACCGGAAAAATTATAAGGAGAGACATGATGCCCCTAAACCCTATTCTGGGTTGAAATTTTTGATATTGGGGTATTGATTTTATGGGATCGTTCCTAAGTTCATTCGGCAACCAGTACATCTTGGTTGCAGTAGACTATATCTCAAAATGGGTAGAGGCAATATCGACCAGGACGAATAACAACAGGGTGGTTATCAAATTTTTTGAAAGAATATTTTCTCTCATTTCGGTACCCCATGCGCTATTATTAGTGATAATGGGACTCATTTCTGCAACAAGGTTTTCGAAGCCTTTATGTGTAAATACTCTATCACTCATAAATTATGCACAGTGTATCACCCCCAAACCAATGGGCAAGTAGAAGTAATTAACAGACAAATTAAGCTCATCTTGGAGAAAACCATCAGACAAAATAGAAAGGAGTGGTGTACCAAGCTGATAGATGCTCTATAGACTTATCAGACTGCTTTCAAAACTGTCCTCGGTATGTATTCGTACTGAGTGATATTGGGAAGGCCTACCACTTAGCAATGGAATTGGAACACTATACTTTGTGGGCTATTAAACATTCAATTTTGATTTGACAAAGCCGGCAAACTGAGGAAGCTGCAAATTTCAGAGTGGAGAAGATACGAAATGAACCTTATGAAAACGGAAAAATAACAAAGAGTAGGACCAAGTTCTTTCATGACCAATGTATACACAGAAAGAATTTTGTCCCTGAATAAAAGTTCTACTCTACAATTCACGGTTTCACATCTTCACAGGGAAGATCAAGACTCGTTGGTCCGGACCCTTCACTATGCGCACCGTCTTTCCACATGGTACTGGTGCCAATTTTCGATCCTAAGAATGGTGAGAAATTCAAGGTAAATGGGCAAAGACTAAAGCCATTCCTAACCACTGAATCAGAGTCACAAGTTGAACATGTCCGGGTCTTCTTGACCCATCTTACAAGTGACCATATCCCTCCACAAACCACAAATAAAAATTTAAAAAAATGTAAATAAAAATAAAGATTAAGGGCTCTTTGTAATTATTCTTTGTATGCAAATAATTACCCTAGCATACTTGTGAATTCTTTTTACCCTAGGGCTAAAACAGGGAAGTTCATCTTTTCTCCCTATTTAGACCTCTCTCCATCTTTCTCCTGTGCCTCATCACCAAAAACGAAAACAGATCTTGAAAGTGGAAGACCCAGCACAGCCCTCCTCCAATCTCCTCCATGCTTCCTCCAATAGGCCGTGCCAGGCCCTTCATCCCCACGGAAAGGTAGCCAGGTCAAGGCCTCTGTCGGGCGCCTGGGCCCATTCTGACCAGCTTCAAGATTTCCTTCCATATCTGCTACTTGATTCTACTTCTGATCTCTGGACTGCTCCTGAAAATCTAAATTGGTTTCCCCCTAAGGTTTCCAGAGGAGGTTTGCAATTTTCTATCCCTAATCTCTATTTTAAAATTTAGATCTGTGCTATGGCCTCTGTGATTTTTCCTGAGAAAGATTTCTCACGAATTTTTAGTGATATTCATGGGTATGGTACTGTGTTTCTAGATCGAATTAGAGAGAGGCAATGGTATGTATTGGTTTATGATAACACAGATCTTGATGCTTACTATTGCTCAGGCTTAGTAACGAAATTATTTGGGAATAGATGTTGCATTCATAAACCATGACCAATTTTGTCCACCTGGATCACGGGGCCCTTATGGTCACCCGGGGTACTATTGAGGAAGCCACCCAAATCCCATCCTCTCCTCAACATGCTGCACCACTGCCTTTAATAAATTACATGACTTTAATGGGTGTGCGATGCACTGAATTAGATCACGATGTCTGAGCAAATACCACATTCTGTAACATTCATTGCGTTGAACGTTGGATCCAACGCAATATTTTGGGTATCGATCATATAACTTCTTTCTACAGACCAGTACTTCAAATAATTCACAGCCTCATGATGAGACAACACAATGTGTTTGAACGCCATGCTTTTGCAGCAGCTCATTGCTAACTCCCAACGCACAAGGGATGCGAAATACACTTTACCCGTTCTAGTGACCGTCTATGCAGAAAACTCTATCAGACACGAAATTTTTTGAGAATGATAGGGTCCTAGTAACCCCTGAACGCATTACCAGTGTGTACAATAGTTACCTGCACTCGATATGGACACCTACCATCTAACTCGAGGATGCTCCTGCTGAGCCATCATCAGAGGAACAAATTGATGCAGAAGATGAGCCCTAATTTTGGCGGCAATCACCCCTACTGAGAACAATGCATTCATGTCCTCCATTTGGAAGGGCATGAAAAAGATGTTTAGGGGACAGATCAGGCTTAGGAGACAATTGGAGGTGGAGCACTAGACTGGAGCACATTGAGGATATCCTCAAGCATTCACGCTCGGCTGGCCCTAGCACATCGACCGGTCCGACTAGACGGAGACGGTGAGATCATTCTTTATGCCTATTTATTGCATTCACATTGACATGCCATACACTGAGGACAATGCATTAGATAGGTGTGGGGGAGGGAATATAAATTTCTTCCAGAAAAAAGATTTCTTTTTTTTCTTAAAATTTTTTTGTTCTTTTCTTTTCCTGTACCAAAAAAATTTACTTAAGTAGTAGAGAATTTTTGATAGTCTTTTGTAAAAATACAAAACAGTTATAAGGATCAAGAAAACCAAGTTAGAAATTCTTTACTTTAATCTAAATAAAAGAATGTTGGTTGGATTGATAATTTTGGAGGAATTAGAAAAATAATTAACTCTTTAATTTTTCTTTAGTAAATATGCATTGACTGCACACACTCTTGAAATTTATAGACAAAGACTCTAAGTGCCACACAAAAAAAATGAAAATGAAAAAAAGATAAAACAAAATGTATATATATAGTTATAAACCTGATTATGCTGAATAATTGTGCCTCAAGAAGCATAAGTATTCATGTCTAAAAAAAATAAACCTTAGCTCCGTGGCCTAGTTTACTTGAGTATTTAACTTTAGGGGTGTTTTCTCATCTTATGTCTTAAGACTGCCTGGTTTGGGAGTCATCGGTTAAAAACTCGTTACACAAGTAAATTAGAAAGCCTGAGAAAATTAAGGGCAAAAACGATACATAAATAAATACTAATAAATTTTGTAGTATTAGAGTTTGAGTCAAAAATTCTAAGTAAATCATCACTTCACACAATGCATATTATTTAAAGCAAAATAAAAGAATGAGTTTGAAGTATAAAATTTCTCTGAAACTTAAATAAAACTATATTCTTGTTGAAACCAAAGTATCAGAAGGACTAATAAGGGTTAGACCTAATGCTTATAATTATTTAGTTATTTTTACTAAAGAAATTAAAATATTTTTCTACTTTATGAAAAACTTTTAAAAAAAATTAACACTTTCAATCTTTTCTTGGATTTTGTGGGTGCAATCCACTGAAAACCCTTAGGAGAAAAAACTTCTCCTATAAGGGAAACCTAGAGGTTTAACGGCTTATTGCACATGCTCAGTGCAATCGTGTCACCTGCGAAAGTGGTGTAATAAACTTTCTTATTTTAGCTTTTTAGTTTCTTTTGTTTTGCTCAGGGACGAGCAAAAGATAAGTAAAAAGCTGTGATTAGTGTTTATATTTGCATATTTTTCATCACATTTTAACATTTATCTTAATAAAATTTTGTTTATTAATGAGTTCTTCTCCTTGTTTCTAGGTTCATGGCTTGAAAAAAAGAAGAGGCCAAAAACTCTAATATATTTGAGGATTTTTTAGAACAAAAAAGAAGCTCACACTTGAAGCCCAGATCTGCTAAACTTGAGAGCAGAATTCGACTCATTTAATGCAGTAATGGATGGCCATCTCCTGGGCCAGTCTACACGCTCTAGCGCTGGCAGACTGGTGCCAGAATGGCCGCGAAGACGCGGCCCAGGCCGCGTTTCCGCAGCCATCCTAGCCCCAGAGAGCCAGTGCCAGAGGCCAGGGCTCCCACTCCTTGTCCCATATTTCCTGTGGCTATAAATACCTCCCTGGACTTTCAAAGAGGGAGAGATCCAAAGAATAAAGAGTTCATGCTAGTTTGTTGTTGTATTTTCCTTTGTTTTCTCTATTTCTTGTATTAGGTTAGCCATTAGAGTGAGAGAGAGAGAGAGAGAGAGAGAGAGAAGCTTGTATCTTGAAGGTGACAATTAAATACAAGTGAAGTTCTTCCTTTACCACATGGTTTTAACCTTACTTTTACTTGCACTAGTTTAGTATGTTTTCTCTCCTTCATCTTCTCTTTTGTTTTCATTTACCATGTCTAACTAACTCCTTTATCACATGGCTAATTAACTACTAACCCACTAATTTTTAGTAACTTACTTGAACAACCCAAATGAACTAATAAGTGTCAAACAAGTCTTGCGCAAATAAGAGTTATGATATCTTACGATGAGGGTTTTAACTCTAACTTACTAACAAGTAGATTCACTTTCTTATTTCATACTTGACTCCTAAGTTTTTGATGATTTATAGAAGTTGTTAACTCTACTTATTTTTATAAGTTAATGGAACTCCCATGCATCCTTGTCGATACAAATTGTGCACTTGTTTCTTCCTCTATGCTCACTTTCAAATGGATCTTGATGGAGAAATGTTCCAGTTTTGCCGTGTGAAGCAAGGTGATGGGAGGAACTTTTATTCGATCTACCACGTGAAAAGTTCTTGTACATAAGGTTTGTGATTGTCTATGATCCATTGTGAGGCTATGTCTTCAAGAAGTTAGAAGTTAGTGGGAGCAATTAGTAGAAGGTTAGCTTTGCATCTTTTCTATCTCTAAAAACACAAAACACTTTTCCAACACTAAAAATTTCAAACCATTTCTATAATCTTTCTTGTTTTCTTTTAATTCAATCTTGAAATGAAGAAGCATCTTTTTCACGAACAAAGAAGATCGCACATCAAGATTCTATCGCCCCCTCCTTGTGGATATGACTCGTATATCCACTTTGCTATCACGGTAGAATCGCTAAAACTATAACATCAACCATCACTCTTTACTTCTTCTTGTGCATGCTTCTTAGCGACCATCTGTTGCCAATCACCTTGCTTGTAGCAAAATTCCCCATGAAGACTTCTCCTCCTTGAACTGAAGTGTAAGAGGAGAATTTCTTCCTATTGGAACTGATGTGTTGTGAACATCCAGAGCCAATAATCCATCTATCTTTGTTACGACTGATCTGTCTATAATAGATAGAATATCGCACTGTTCTTCATCTTATCTAATCAATTCAGTGACATTAGCATTTGGTTGAAGCCAACATATTTGCTCTAATGTGCCCCTCTTATGACAATAGTTGCACGTCAAACTCCTATGTTTTGAGTTACCCATGGAACTTTCATTATTACTCTTCTCCCTTGAATAATGAACTTGCTCGGAATCATCATGATGAGACTCACCTGTCAACTGGGTGTCAATTTTATCCTTATTGAGCAGATGCTTCTTAAAATCATTGACCTTAATTATTGACTTGCCTCCATAGATGATAGCTTCCCTAAAGCTCTTATATGAAGAAGGTAAAGAGTACAGTAATAGAAGTGTTTGATCCTCATCTTCTATCTTAATCTCTATCTTGTCTAATAATTAATAATAGAAGAAATTCTACAATGTGAGACTTGATAGGTGTATCTTCATGCATGCGACGAAGAAAGAGACATTGCTTCAAAATCAACCGATTCGCCAACGACCTCTTCAGATAGTGGTCTTGAAGTCGCTCCCACAGCGAGGATACTATTTTCTATGTAGAGAACTCATCCAAACACTTTGTCTGCAAAGCAAAACTAAATAGCCATCAAGGTTTTCTCATCCAACTCCTGCCAAGTTCTTCCTTCATGTCTGAGCTTTTTCTCCCTCCCGAGTAGTGCTTTCTTCAACCCGCTCTGGGTAAGGATGGCGTTCATCCTTATCTGCCACCTACTGAAATTGATGATGCCATCGAACTTCTGAATATCAAACTTGATCGCAGACATCTTCAAGTTATTTGCTCTGATATTAATTGTTGGGAAACAATTTGTATGCTCTGATACCAATTGTTGTGAATTTCAGGGGAGGACGCCCCCACGACCGGATCGACTGGGGCGGGTGCAGCGAAAATAAATTACAAGATCTATTAAGGCAGCGTGAAGAAGAGAAGAAGAAGATATTCCAAAGTAGATAGAAAGCCAACATACAATATAACGTGCTTTCGTCGATCAAACAGATCGTGTGTATGTCCAGGAGAGAAGGAAAAAACTTTATTAAAAATTGGGGAAGTACAATAAGAATTACTTACACCTCACGCTGAGAAGATTACAAGCCTTAATGGCCGCCAAGAACAACGAACCCTTGTGGCTAAACTTCTCTTACGAATCTGTCACTTAGATGAATAACACCCTTAGGAATTACAAATTCATTGGATTCTTTTGTGATACATTGAAAGTCACCCCTAAGGGGTTACTTATAGACCATAAAATTCTTCTAGTCTTAACAAACTCTATCAATACGAACAATCACCACCTCAGAATAAAGAACTCGAATCCAACTAGGACTCAAAATAGATCCAGAAAAAGAAACTGTCAGATCCGACATTAGTCGACTAGGCCAGGGCATTAGTCGACTAATACATAGTCGACTAGTCCCAAATTCTAGTCTACTACTCTAACAAATCCTAAGAACCCCAACTTTTTGTTGGCCAAACCTAGTTGACTACACAATGAATTAGTCGACTAATCCAGGTAATTAGTCGACTATACCTTGTATTAGTCGACTACTCATGTGCACAGATTTTTGTACACATTCGTTCTTTGATCTTCAAGTTTTCGTTTACCTCACGACGTATTGACGTCATATTCCTAACACTAATCTCTATCTCTCTCCCTTATTTGTAATACTTATCTCTATTTTTAATTAAAACTACTTGCTGAGCAACTAGAGTTCAAGGATATTAGATAATAATGAATAAATAAATCTAATTTGTTCAAAATAATTATAAAAAACTTAAAAATAACAATGGAAAGAGTTAAATTTGTTATTCCAACAAATGAAACTTCTTCTTTAAGAATAGTTACAACTAATTGAAGCAAACTACTTCATACTTTTTGTATTTAATTAAGTTTCAAGAAAAAGCCATTAGACTTATGCATCGGTGTTTGTTATCAATTTTATTATTTATAAAATCATAAAAACATCAGCACATTATTTATACTATAACTAAATATACGTAAATATAAATAAGTAAATGCTATTTTTATTAAAAAATCACAAATTAATGTAAAAATAGACACTAATAGTAAACATCATTTTTTTTGATGAAAATGAGATGAGAATCAAAATTTTATCAATTATTATCTTATATCTGATTTTTTTTGTTAAGCACACGGTAAATATCATGCTTAACTTAGATGAACATAATAATAACGACTTTTATTGTGCAGATTTTTTTATAAAACATATAACATAATATCTTATACTAAATAGTTATGATTATTTGATAATATTAACAAGCACAAATGTATAGATATATTTTTGGGTAAATTGCAAGAAGACCTCATATACTATTGATCATGTAGCATTAATAACCCATATACTAGGGTCTTAGCAGAAATACTCCTTCACTTAATGTTAAGGTTAAGAATTATTTTCAATTTTTACCCTTCTCTCCTCTCTTTTGCTACTCTCTCTCCTCTCTCTCTCTCTCTCTCTCTCTCTCTCTCTCTCTCTCTCTCACACACACACACACACACACTAAATTTCCCACCCCTTGTATATTTTTCCATCCCTCTCCTTCTCTCTTTCTCTCATCTCTTTCCATCTATGTTTCTATCTCCCTCTCTCCTCCCTCATAATCAGGAGCAAACTACAGTTGCAATAACCACATCAAGTTGCAAGATAACAATTTGAAAAGAATTTTGGGTTTATATTTGAATTAGGGTTTAAGGAGAGAAAACAAAATTTAAATTTGAAGAGAAAGTAAAGATTTTAGATTTGAATTTGAATTTTGAAGAAGGGAGAGGGGTATTTGTTTTAGGATGTGGGTCTATATTATGAAGAGGGTAGAGATGTTTGATTTGAAAGAGAGTGAGTTTATTTGAAGAATGAGTTTCGAAAAGAGAAATGAGGAAGGAGTGAAAAAGAGAGGAGGAAAGTGAAATCACCGGGAGGGGGGTGAATAGGTGATGGCTATACTAAATGACAAATAATGCGGATTTAAAAACTATTTAACCAGTAAGCAACAATTAAAGACTTGCAAGAAATTAGACAAGTAATAAAGCAAGTAAAGGAGAGATAGAGTTTAGAGAAAAGTGGACAATCGCAAACACGAAGATATTTTTCGAGGTTCGAGCCACGCTCTACATCCCCGCCTTCAACACGATGAAGGATTTCACCGGATCATCAATACAAGGACACACTTGTCCTATCTCTCGCGGTGCCGCAACACCAACTTGGAGCAACACTTGCTCGCTTGAAGCCGATGCCTCTACAACTGATCAAACACTCGATCACAAACAAAAGGCTCACTTGCAAAACCTAAAACCAAGATGAGGAGATGATATCTTTGGGATTGTGTAGTGCACAAAAAGTAAAGAGAAGTAGAGGAATGCTTCAAGCTAAAGAGTTTGGAATTTTGGCTCAATGGAAATTCTTTTGCTAAAGGCTAAACTTTTGAAAACTTCAACTTTTCTTTGTAAATCTTGTGTCTTTAGTTGTAGAACACTCCCACTATTTATAGGGGATGAAAAATGACATACCTAAGGTCAAAAGAGTCGTTGGGAGAGAAACCCAACAAAAATTGAGTCAGAAAATATAGCTGTTGGGAGTCTGTCAGAAAATCTGACTGCTGTCGGTCGACCGTCAACGGTCAGATTTCGACCGTTAAGAAGCCGGTCGACCGAAGCGGTCGACCGAAGCGGCGACCGAAGTCCCAACCAGAGAGCAAGTCTCTCTGTCGGTCGACCGGCCGGTCGACCGGGGAAAAACAGAGAGCACTATAATTGCTCCCGGTCGACCGGTCGGTCGACCGATGTGCACACATGCACAGTGGTGCATGTCGGTCGACCGCCCGGTCGACCGACAGAGCAATTCAGCTCTGCCAGCGGTCGACCGGACTAGGCCAAAACTGTTTTTCCCAAAGGCTATTTAAAGATGGTAAATTTTGGTAAAAATTCTTTGGATAGGGGACTACAAAATAGAGTTTTAGGACTTGTAAAAATCAGGGTGTGATCATAGATCAACACCAAAAAAGACTTGAACTATATTTGACAAAAATCCTTTTTCCAAAACAAAAACTGTTTTTCCAAAAACTTGTTTTTCCAAAATGATTTTTCCAAACTTTGATTTCCAAAGCTAGGTTAGAAATCTTGATATGAAAATTGGTTTGTAGGCATGAAGCAATATGAAAAAGTGTGGTGTGACAATCCCAAAATAATCTACCTCTATCATCTAGGTTTTGACAAAATGAACTAAAAATCTAACTAAAAATGAAAAATACAAATCTTGTATTTGTCTTCAATCTTGTTTGATCATGGAGCTCTCCTATGTGCTGGGCTCTGAGATCTAAATCTTTGCGGCTTCCAAAAGTGTGAGTCTTGTGTTGGAGCCGTCAACCAAACTATGATTTTTAACCTGAAACTCATTTAGACAAAATTGTTAAAAACATAACTATATATGGTTTGTTATCATCAAAATGTCGGGCTAACGGCCTTTGGGCCAACAATCTCCCCCTTTTTGATGATGACAAAACATATAGAGTTATCACAAATATTTTGGGTGGAGTCTTCAAGTGAAGCTCCCCCTTAACACATGCATATATAAAATGATCACAAAAAGAGATACATATGCAAAACACAGGCATATAGGATATGAAACTGATACACACGCCAACCAAAATGCATACCAAAAATACAGAATTATAGGTGTATGCATACATGGTTTCCTCCATCCATCCAATAATTCCTCCATCCTCCAAAAATGGTGATTGAGGTAATTAAAGCATAAAACATAATAAGCACAACCAATCACATCACATATGCCACAAATAAAAGGAGAAACATAACTGCCATAGAGGAACACATGTTCATACATAAAAGAAACATAACATAATACATGTCCACACATGTCACATGTCCAAATCAAAATACATGAAAGAAAGACTACAACCCAAATAAAACACATAAAGCAAAACAGCCCATAACTCTCCAAATAACTCTCCCCCTTTTTGACATCATCAAAAGGGGGGTCACTCCTCCTCAGACTCTGAATCCTGTGTAGCAGCTGGCTGAGGTGGAGAAGCAGGAGTCCTGACTGGAAAAGGAGGGCCTACGGTAGGAAGAGGCCGAGCATGAGCAGATGGAACTGGGGCAGACCACTCATGCCTCAAGTAAATACCGTCAAGACATGACTCCATGTAGCGGATGGAATCCCAGATGTAGCCCATGTCGTTCTTCAAATTCTGGTAATGCATGGACATCTCCTCAGAAATCTGCTGACGATGAGCAGTCAGCTTAGCAGAGATATGCTCCCGAATCTGAGTGGAGAAAGCAGCATAGGGATCGAGAGGAGCAGATGAGCCAGAAGAAGAGCCAGGCATAGGAACAGCAGGATGGAAAGGAGGTGGCTGAGGAGCAGGAGGGTGCTCCCTGGGACGCATCCTCTTGAGAAGGGTGTTGTTCAGATCAACAGAGGGTTCTACAGATTGTTCATTGGAGAGATTGAAATTGAGTTGTTTGAGCAAATAAGTGATGACCATCCCAAAAGGCAAATGCCGAGTAGGGACAAGGAGATTGTCCGAGGTAATAATGCTGATGATAAGCTGGGGATATTGACTCTAATGCCTCGCAGAAGGCAATAGATGAACAATGAAGCAGATCCCCGGGCATGACTGTACTCTCCCGATTTTGGCAGGAGGTTATAGAAAACTATTTTGGCTAAGACTTGAGCAGTAAGAGTGTAGTGTCTTACTTCCTCATTCCTAACCAAGTCAGGATTGTCATCGCCATGGAGTAACGTGGAAGCAGTGAGGGCAGACTCACCGTCCGGATAAACAAAGTCATGAAGATCTAGGTTGTAAATATCTTCACCCTCACAGGAGAGATGAAGATGATGAGCAAATTCTTGGAGAGAGATGTCTATATCTTTCCCATAACTCTAGATCGAATTTGATTAGACTCAAATGAAAGATTAGAGTAGAAATAATGAACAAGTGAGGGATAAACTGGTTCCCTAATTGAAAGAAAATTTTCAAGAGAATTAGCTCTTAAAATGGGGGGCTAAATTAAGGTGTTCAAAGTCATTTATAACCACACTTCGCCCAGAGCTAATAGACCTAGTAGAAATAAGAATGTGTCTATAGGAAGCTTGAGAAGACACAAAGAGGGATGAGTGTGAAGAGGCTGAGCAGCTTTACCTCTCTCAGAACGTGTCCTCTTCGACATGATGAAGTGATAAACAAGTTTTGGAGCTAGATCTAAGGAAAGGAAGTGAGAATAAATCAAGAGAAATTGCAAGATCTAGAAAAGAGAATTTTTACCTTGAAAAAGAAGGAGAACAACCGTAAAATCCTAATAGATTGTAGATCCAAGCCTGAGACTGCAAATTTAGGGATTTTATGAAGGGATTTGAGTTTAGAAGAGTGGGAGAGGGATTAGAGGGTGTTAGGGTTTGGAAGAGAGGAAAGAAAAGGGAAGGAGGCGGTGGAAATGAGAGAAAAGGAGTTGGGGGCTTTATAAATGTCGGGAAAAACTGGGGTAACCGTCTCCCGGTCGACCGACCCGGTCGACCGGCGAAAACAGAGACCAAGTCTCTTTCAGTCGGCCGACCGCCCGGTCGACCGGCTACGGGTATAAAATAAAATTTTTATATCAGGCTAAAACGGTCGGCCGCTCCGGTCGACCGTGCCTATGCAAGGCCAGATCGATCGACCGGACCGGTCGGACCGGTCTTGCCTAAAAACACAGAGCAAGCCAGTTTGAAATTTTTTTCTTTAATTTAAATAACCATTTACAGTAAACATGCATATCTATCAAAAAGATGTTACAAATACTTTAAATCTTTCTTAGCATAAAAAATATATTATTCTTATTTGTTAATGAAACAATTAAATAAGAGATGTTGAAGCCGAATACCCTGTTAAGGGTTCTGAACTTCTCCTCGTTATTCCTCTAGATAAGAGTTGAGGCGCGCAATTGCCATCTCTATTTATTTGCTCTAAATAATTGTTTTAATAAATCTTTATTTTGACAAAATTCATATAAATAAGATCTAGACATGTGGACAAAAAAAATATGGCATAGAAACATGATAATATACTTAAACATGGCATAGATACAAACAAAATAGAAATGCAAGTCTACAATAACACATATCACAATAACACAAGAGTAAATAGCATATCCTATATATGAAAATAAAATCTTTATGTGGAGAAATTACCAAACCAAGGCATTCTCCAAAAATGGGTGCCTCTAAGATAGTGATGCAAGCGACGATATGTTCATTGAGCGTTGATGCATCCACCACCGGGCACCATCTCCCCCCTAAGTCTTGGAGGATGACGACCCACCTGCATCAATTATTTTCGGTGTGTCTTTTGGTACCCAAATCTTTTTGGGTCCTATAAGGTTAGTATCTTGTCGAACCCAAATATTTTTATTTAATATGTTTAGCTTAGCATAACAAATTTTTCTAAATGGCCTTTGCGGCCACAATGAGTACAAGTATAAATTCTACCACTACCATACATAAATGCATGTTTGTGTGATTTAGAAGCATGAGAATGATGAGAGTGTTTCCCTTGGATAATCCCTTGGGAAATCTAGATGCAAGTTTAGATATATCAAAAGCATACTTCTTTAAAGTTGTGTCCAAAACTTCAACACGTTTTTGGATCTCTTGAAATTCATTTTTATTGCAAATAGAAATAGGACTTTTTCTTTGCAAGATATTTTATATTTTTCAAAATCCTTTTTCATCTTTTCAAAGGAATTAGCTAATTCATTTTTCTTTTGTAAAACATGATCAAATTTACTTTCAAAGAATCGTTTTCCATTTTCAATTTCTTATTTTGAGCTTGAGAAATTTCATACCTACTTTGTAATTCCTCAAAAAAATGTGCAAGTTCATCCATAGTTAAATCATCATCATCTAGAGAGTTTTCTAGATATACCTTGGTAGCATCCTCACCTTGTGCCATGAAGCACATGTGTGCGGCGTCGATCTCCTCTTCGGATTCCGACTCCGTGTCATCCCATGTGGCTACCATCGCCTTCTTCTTCTTTGGCCCGTTCTTGGAGGTAGTAGCTTGTAGAGAGGGGCACTCGGCAATTAGGTGTCCCGTCTTCTTGCAATGATAACAAGGACCCGGTTCCTCTCTTTTCCTTTCGAATCTTCCTTGAGGTTTTCCTCTTCGGAAGTTGCTTTGCCTACCCTTCTTGTAAAACATTTTGCCCACCTTCCTTATGAGCATGGCAAAGTCTTCATCGTAATCCTCCGATGAATCTTCCTCATCATAGGTGGATGGAACGGCTTTGAAAGCAAGGGCTTTCTTCTTTGGTGCCTCCCTTTCTTCTCTAACCTTCAACTCCATCTCATGGGTTTTGAGATTGCCGATGAAGCCGGAGAAGTCCATCTCCTCCCTATCATTTAGCTCCTTGAGGGTGGTTGCCTTGACTTCCCAAGATTTGGGAAGAGCTCTAATGACCTTCCGGATCTTTTGGTCATTATCAATGGTGTCACCTAAAGAAGATAGAGCATTAGTGATTTTGGTGAAGCGGGTGATCATATCATCTATGCATTCATTTTCAAGCATATAAAAATTCTCATATTGAGAACGAAGCAAGTCAATTTTAGATCTCTTGACTTGAGACGTTCCCTCATGAGTTATAATGAGAACATTCCAAACTTCAAATGCAGATTTACAGTTAATGATGCGTGAAAGGTCATCTTCATTTAAAGCTTGGGTGAGAGCATATTGGGCTCTAGCATTGGCCTCATAGTCCTTAGTGGTATCTTCAGATCATGATCTCTCATCAGTGAGGGGTTCAATAAATTCTTTGGTGATGGCCGTAGCAACTCTAACTCCTAGGGATTTAAGAAAGAGGTTCATTTTGACCTTCCAAATGGGGAAATTCAAACCATCAAATTTGGGTGGGGACTTGATGCTAGAAAAGTCAACAGATGCCATGAATACAAATATAATGCACAACAAATAAAAATGCAACAAATAGATATAGCCAAAAGTGAGGATCTCCCTAAGGTGGTTAAACCAAATGCTAGGGTTAGGCTCTGATACCAATTGAAATCACCTAGAGGGGGGTGAATAGGTGATGGCTATACTAAATGACAAATAATGCGGATTTAAAAACTATTTAACCAGTAATAAACAATTAAAGACTTGCAAGAAATTAGACAAGTAATAAAGCAAGTAAAGGAGAGATAGAGTTTAGAGAAAAGTGGACAATCGTAAACACGAAGATATTTTCCGAGGTTCGAGCCACGCTCTACGTCCCCGCCTTCAACACGATGAAGGATTTCACCGGATCGTCAATACAAGGACACACTTGTCCTATCTCTCGCGGTGCCGCAACACCAACTTGGAGCAACACTTGCTCGCTTGAGGCCGATGCCTCTACAACTTCTCACAATGAAGAATGGTGATCAAACACTCGATCACAACAAAAGGCTCACTTGCACAACCCTACAACCAAGATGAGGAGATGATATCTTTGGGATTGTGTAGTGCACAAAAACTAGAGAGAAGTAGAGGAATACTTCAAGCTAAAGAGTTTGGAATTTTGGCTCAATGGAAATTCTTTTGCTAAAGGCTAAACTTTTGAAAACTTCAACTTTTCTTTGTAAATCTTGTGTCTTTAGTTGTAGAACACTCCCACTATTTATAGGGGATGAAAAATGACATACCTAAGGTCAAAAGAGTCGTTGGGGAGAAACCCAACAAAAATTGAGTCAGAAAATATAGCTGTTGGGAGTCTGTCAGAAAATCTGACTGCTGTCGGTCGACCGGTCGGTCGACCGTCAACGGTCGGATTTCCGACCGTTGAGAAGCCGGTCGACCGAAGCGGTCGACCGAAGTCCCAACCAGAGATCAAGTCTCTCTGTCGGTCGACCGGTCCGGTCAACCGGGAAAAAACAGAGAGCACTGTAATTGCTCCCGGTCGACCGGTCGGTCGACCGATGTGCACACATGCACAGTGGTGCATGTCGGTCGACCGCCCGGTCGACCGACAGAGCAATTCAGCTCTGCCAGCGGTCGACCGTGCGGTCGACCGGACTAGGCCAAAACTGTTTTTCCCAAAGGCTATTTAAAGATGGTAAATTTTGGTAAAAATTCTTTAGATAGGGGACTACAAAATAGAGTTCTAAGACTTGTAAAAATCAGGGTGTGATCATAGATCAACACCAAAAAGACTTGAACTATATTTTGACAAAAATCCTTTTTCCAAACAAAAACTGTTTTTCCAAAAACTTATTTTCCAAAATGATTTTTCCAAACTTTGATTTTCCAAAGCTAGGTTAGAAATCTTGATATGAAAATTGGTTGTAGGCATGAAGCAATATGAAAAGTGTGTGTGTGACAATCCCAAAATAATCTACCTCTATCATCTAGGTTTTGACAAAATGAACTAAAAATCTAACTAAAATGAAAATACAAATCTTGAATTTGTCTTCAATCTTGTTTGATCATGGAGCTCTCCTATGTGCTGGGCTCTGGCATTCAAATCTTTGCGGCTTCTAAAAGTGTGAGTCTTGTGTTGGAGCCGTCAACCAAACTATGATTTTTAACCTGAAACTCATTTAGACAAAATTGTTAAAACATAACTATATATGGTTTGTTATCATCAAAACGTCGGGCTAATGGCCTTTGGGCCAACAGAAAGATGACGAGGCTGAGGGAGAGCGTAGGAGAAAGGAGAGGTGAACAAGGAGAGGAAAAATAATATGATTTGGATTTGACTTAAGAGATGGGTTTTGTTTAAGCATGTAAGGAGTGAAAAAGAGAAGAAGATGGGAGAGAAAAAAATTAAATACTGTTAACTCAAGAGGTGTACTTTCTAATAACTTAGTTCATGAGATATTCATACAATATGGTCAATAGTATAGGGGGTCTTTCTATAATTTACCCTATATTTTATTACTAATTTTTAATTCATTTCTTAACATCCATAGCACGTGTTCGGTATACTAGTTTCTTATAATGATAGAGGATCTGATTCAGACCTGAAATAGTTATGGATATGATATTTGAGTGCATATAGCATTTATTTATAAAGAAACAACTACCTCAATCATAACTATTTTTATTGCTATCACCAAATCTAAAAATTATGTGATCTTTTTGTTCATCTCCCCATCTGATTTGTTCATAACAGACAACCAAATTATTATCAATGGCTATGCTAAGATTTTGACCTCTTCTATTCTTACTTATGAAGTGAGAGCATCTCAAGCCATTTTCGGTTGCTTGTTTCAATAACCACCTTATATGTTTTTCTATAATTTTCATCTATTTATTGTAGGAATAATTTCACCAAAATACCTCCACCAACTTTTGGGGTTTTCAAAACTATATATCCCCAACTATTTTTTAATACATCATGCTACTCTAAACTATTTAAATATTACACGTTTGTACCCTCCGTTAGTTACCTGTGAAATCAGTATATCACGTGTGTTTTGCGTGCAAATTAAGGACATAAATGCCCTTCTTCTTCCCTCTAAAGCCCATTCTGATTACTCTTTACTGGATTTTGCTGGGGTGAGTCCAAAGCTTATTTCTTTCTTTTTTACCCATCCCCCCCCCCCCCCCCCCCCCCCCCCCCCCCCCCCACACCCAAACAAAAAAAAAAAAAAAAATCCCTTTCCATTTTACATCCAAAAAATCCCCTCTTCTCTCTTCCTCAAAGCCTTACCTTTTCTCTCTAAAAATTTCTTCATCTCTCTCTTTCTTTCTTTCTCCAGACTCGAACTTGAATGGATTCCAAAGACAGCAGCAGCAGAGATGACCAGCAGTAAGGAGGGCCCCCGAAGGCCTCGACCTCATCGAAGCTCTAAATAGTCCCCTCCGACAAAGACGATCCGCACTGGAAGTAGCTCGCCCCAAAACGGAGCTCCAATAAGGATCGCCACAGTAATGTCGAGGGCCACGAGCGCAAGATCCGTAACCTTTGCGCCGCCCAAATCTTTCAGTTGACCCGCGAGCTCAGCCACAAGTCCGACGGTGAGACCATCCAGTGGCTCCTTCACCATGCCAAGCTCCCCATCATCGCCGCCACTGGCTCCGGTATCATCCCAGCCTCCAGCAACATCCCTGAAAGAAAGATGATAGCTTTTCGAGGCGGTGGCGCGTACAACCGCTCGATGAAACTGTCCCTCTTCAATATGAGCTCCGCCTTGTGATCGAAAGTGGCGATCGAGATCGCTCTCTCCTCATTTTTACCATTTGCTTCTCAAATTCACTTAAAATTAACTGAAATACACCATACAAGTATTTTCATTTTTGTACAAAAATTGTTAACGTTTGTAAGATGGGAATATGTAAAAAAAAATTAAGATAGCAAAATGCATTGACTGAAAGTTGAGGTACATAGCGTTAAATGAGGAAAAATTGAAGGTATTGTGGTGTAATTATCCCATTTTTTGGGCTTATAGGTTGTCCCAGCTTATTATTAATGCATCGATTTCATGTTTCTCTTTATTGCCAATCAAATATGTTATTTTAGTATTATTAGGGTCCACCAATAAAAAGATTTAATATAAGACTCCCACAATATACTCCTATATTATTATGAGTTTCTAGCATACAGATGAAGTGATAAAATAATCAAGTCTAGAGATATAATTTAACCGTGAGAGCTAATTAAGAATGTTCTGAGAACTTCAAATCCATAAAATGAACAGAAAATCGTTTCCCAAGAAAAAAGCATGGAACTGTCCATGGAGAATAGACAGACATATTTTCTTAAAATTAGACAAAAGATTTTTTTTCCCCTGCCCCTCAACTGTCCAAATTGAAGAAAAGGAAGGCTGGAGAAAAGTTTTCTTCTTTTTCTTTCCAAAATATTATTCTCGTCTTAACGACCGGATCGACTGTGTCAACAAAAGACGGCCAGTGAAATGAAATGGCCTCCGTCTCTTTGTTGTTCCACTTCCCCGCCAAAAACAGGCCTGTCCCCCATTCTTTTGTTCACCAATTGACTCATTGCCATCAACTTCCTTTCTAGAATAATCTTTGAAGTAATCAAAACCCCACTCAATTGATCCCCATTGTATACGTCCGGCACAAAAATCATCATCAAAATTTCTCCCATTCTCCAATGGCCTACAACCCGAGCACTGGCATCTACAGCTCTCCTCGCTCCCCCCTCGATTTCCCCTCCGACCCACACCTCTCCATGATTTCATTCCTCTTCCGCAACCTCGAATCCTACCCGAACCGCCTCGCCCTCGTCGACGCCGAGACCAGCGAATCCCTCACGTTTCGCGAACTCGAATCCGCCGTCTCCTCCTTCGCCGCCGGCCTCGCCGTCAAATTCAACATAAAGAAGGGCGACGTCGTCCTCATCTTCTCCCCAAACTCCATCCTCTTCCCCGTCGCCTTCCTCTCCGTCACCTACCTCGGCGCCGTCGCCACCACCGTCAACCCCCAGTACACCCCGCGCGAGCTCTCCCAGCAGGCCCGAGACTCGGGCGCCAAGCTCGTGCTCACCATCCCCGGGCTTTTAGCCCAAGCCCAGCTGCTCAATCTTCCGGTTATCTTACTGGCTAAAAACAATGGCTATGAAAATTATCCTGTCCCGTCCTTTTATGACCTGATCGAGACTCCCTCGACGTCTGAATTGAGCCCTGCTGTGATCAGACAGAGTGACACAGCTGCGCTCCTTACTCCTCCGGCACGACCGGGGTCAGCAAGGGAGTGGTGGTGACTCACCGAGCTTCATTGTGGCGCGCTGATGATGACGGCCGAGCAGGAGGAGCCAGCCAACACTTACCTCTGTTTTCTACCCATGTTTCATGTCTTTGGGTTGTCGGTGGTGAACTATGCCCAGCTGCAGAGGGGGAACACGGTGGTCGTGATGGAGAGGTTCGATATGGGGAAGATGTTGGCGGCGATCGAGAGGTACAGGGTGAGCCATTTGTTTGTGGTGCCGACCGTGATGATCAGGCTGGCGAAGCAAGGGAGGGTGAGCAAGTATGATTTGAGCTCTTTGAGGTGGATTTGCTCGGGGGCGGCGCCTCTGGGGAGTGATGTGATGGAGGAGGTGGCTAAGAATTTCCCCAGTGTGGAAGTGGTTCAGGTAACTCTGATTGTTTTGTAAGAATTGATTTCATTTTATTATTTTTTTGTTGATTTTAGTAGGTAATTGTTTGAATTACTACGTTTTAGACCCAACCACTGGACATTCACATAAAATTTGTCCAATAAGAAATGCATTTAGATGAAGGGATGAAAATTTGAACTTAAACATCATAAGTCAAGAGTTAAAGAGTTTTTCTAGTACAACAAACATGTGGACAATGGCAGCTTAAACATATAAGTAAAAAGTTAGCTGCTCTGTCAATTCCAGTTTTAGCTTGAAGTCTTATTCAGGATGGCTGGGAAATTTTCCAAAAAGCTAAAACAATTTTTTTCCCCTTAGAATTTAGTGTGTTGAGATATCCGTTTATGAGCAATTATACTTTGACTTGAGTGCACTACTTATTTGCTCTTAAGATGTTGATAGTCCTCTCCTCTTGAGTCTCCCCCATGTTCAGCAATCCATTTCTTGTTTAGCAAAGAAGAAATTCTAGGTTATTATGATCTAATCTGATTTGATTTAATCTCTCTACATTAATGCCCTTTTGAATGTTAAATTGCATAGCAAGGATACAAAATGATCTGAGACTAATTTTAACATAACAAAGACATCTCTGATTCATACAAGGATAAAAAGAGTGAATCCGAGGCTAAATTTTAACATAATAATGTCATTTCTGATCATGAATCCGGTGGTATCACTTAAAGACGAAACAAATTAGAAGTGTGATTCTAATTTCTTGATGTGAAAATTTCAGTTTGTTTGAACTTTTCCTGTGTCTTCTGAACAGTGTTATGGCTTGACCGAGACTTGTAGTATTATAACATTGGAGTGTCCTAAAGAAGGGGCTCGGCAATATGGGTCTACAGGTTACCTCATGTCAGGTGTTGAGGCTAAAGTTATTAGTGTAGACACTTTTAAGCCTGTTCCACCTAATCAGAATGGGGAGCTATTGTTTCGCGGACCAAATATAATGCAAGGTAGGTTTCCTTGCTAATATGTTAAATTCGCTGCTAGCCTCATGAATTTCTTTATCTTAACATCAATTTTTCAATAAATAGACTTAAGGCTGAAATAAGCATTTCACACTAGAAGAGAATACTGTGATTGAACATAAAGGATAAAATTCTGATATTTCGAACATGATTACATATTTGAACTGGATTGACAGAAGACAAGTTTGATTAATAACTTTGTTTTTCTTTTTCATTTTGCTTGACTTGCCCATAACTGGCATATGCTACAGTTCTGGACCTGCTTTATGGGTACAGCATTTTCAATATCTATGTGCTAATCAAGATTCCTGTAGAAGGTTTTCCTTTTACTGCTCTTGTATTGCTCTACATCTATTTTTTGGAACTAAATTTCATTATCTTGAAAAGTTTCCACTTTGTTTTCAGAGCTAAATCATTATCTATTGGATGTTCTAATCCTTTAATGTTTCCTTGTATGACAAAACTGCTTCCAAACAATATATCAACTATTTTTATGGTAAAGCTACCATGTCACATGTATGTTTTTTTTTTTTGTTCTTCAAAGCTCCTTTTATTCTCCCAAGATATATACAAAATTGAACATAAAGTAAATCTGTAGTAACTATTTTGGTTAAGAAATAGTTGCCAGCATCTTGGTGATCTAGTTAGAAGGAAAACTGGACATGGGTGTCAATATTCTGTTAATTACTAATTTTAATACCTGTGCAGGGTATTTCAACAATCCACAAGCCAATAAATTAACAATAGACGAGGAAGGCTGGTTACACACAGGTGATCTTGGGTATTTTGATGAAAAGGGACAGCTATATGTTACAGATCGGATAAAAGAATTAATCAAGTACAAAGGTTTTCAGGTAAACCTTCTACTAAAATTAATTTTGATTTCAAACTTCAAATAGATAAATGAGTTTTCACAAATGTATATGTTTTTCATTTTTCTGATTGATATTTACACGCGTCTCCCCAAGAAATTTCCTATTCAAAGTGATTGTAACATGCAAGCAAATCACATGTCTGTGTTACTATATCTAACCTATTACTTATGTTATTTATTTGTTATCATTATATTGCAGGCTGTGGAAGGTGAATAATTGACTAGTTTATAAATCAAAAACTTTTAATCTAGTGAGATAAAGAAGTACAGATTTTACATTGAGCCACCAATTTTTGAATCCGGTCGCCTAGATCTAACCTAGGAAGAACTTTTGGAAGATAAACTTCCATGTTGATCTTAGTGAAGCCTGAAATACACCTAGGAGAGGGGAGGGTTAATAGGTGTACAAGCTAATCTAATGCAAATGATGCGGAATTAAAAACTACTTATACAAACTAAAGCTATTAAGCTAAACACACAAAGTAGAACACAAGAGTGTAGCCGAATTCCCTATGAATGACTCTGGACTATCTCCTCTAGATTAAGAGTTGAGGTGCCATAATGACTATCTTAATTGAATACAAGTGTGAGCAAACAATCCCAAGCATATATCAATTAAGCACAAGATATATCAAGCATATAAAGAGTAAACAATATAATCGTGCAAGATATATAAACACAAGTGAGAGAGATGAGCAATTGCAAACACGAGAGAATTGTTTCAAGGTTCGAGCACCCTTACTCTACGTCCCCGCCTTCAACACTATGAAGGATTTCCACTAGAATCGATCCGCAAGATCACTCGGTGCCGCAACACGAACAACGAGTTCACACTAGAACTCTTGGACTTACTACTCCCTCTCTTGTTCCTGCAAGAACAACACACGCAAGCACACTAGTTTGCCGAGACCGCACCTCTTACGACTCCTCCAACCACAAGTTGGAATACTTGGTGATCACTTCACTTGATCACCACAAAGCTCTCTTCATCGAGGCCACAATCTCTACAATTCCTCACAATACAACAATGAAATCTTGTTATCACTCTCTTGATCACAAAAATAACTCACATCCCTAGAGGATTGATATAGCAATGGAAAACTCAAGTTTGTGTGAGAAAAATAAGATAGAGTTGTGGTGAAAAACTCAAGAAATCTCTTTTGAAAAACACTCTTGAAAACTCTCCTTTTGATATGAAAGTTTTAGCCCTAAAATAAGTGGAGAAAGACACTAAGAGAGATGGGGAAAACTTGCTCTCAAACCCTCTTGAAATTTTGTGTAAAACAACCAAAAACAGCCCCCTTTTATAGAGTTCAGAAATATAGCCGTTGGGGTCAAATTTGCAAGCCAGATGACCTGTCGGTCGACCGACCAACGGCCATATTTTTGACCGTTAGGGCTACCGATTGACCGTACGGTCGACCACACCCTGATCATAACCTGTCGGTCGACCGCGGCAAGATCCAGAGAGCAAAGCTCTTTAGCCGGTCGACCGCCCGGTCGATCGGGGCCAGATCCAGAGAGTGACCTCTCTGAATCGGTCGACCGGGCGGTCGACCGACCCTCAAGCCAAGGCTCGTGCACGTATCTGTCGACCGCCCGGTCGA
Source organism: Agave tequilana (assembly GCA_038442645.1). Lineage (NCBI taxonomy): Eukaryota > Viridiplantae > Streptophyta > Magnoliopsida > Asparagales > Asparagaceae > Agave > Agave tequilana. Next base: position 82,806 of record JAVJIF010001681.1, read on the forward strand.
CCACCAGAAGGCCAGGTCAGGGAAATTAGGGATTAAAGACTTAGTCTTATAAACTCTTATAAATTCTCATAAAATCATATAAAATCTACAAATATAAGTTCATTTAAATACTTTAAAGTACAAATATGTGTGATCAAAAATCAACACATACTGTAAACTTTTTGAACCATTTTTGTGATATAAAAATTTAGCCTTAAACAAAAATCCGTATTTTTCAAAAACAATCTTTAATTTGAAAACGATTTTTTTAAAAACTTCTTCAAATACAAAAACAAGATATTTTAAATACTTTTGAAGTTTAGTGTGTATGGATATGATCCAATACACATATAAGATGACGTATCTATGTTTTTGACAATAAGCTCTAAAATAAATTTGGATAAATACGAAACTCAAACACATGATATAGAAACATCAAATAAGTTTTTCTAAACATTTGAACCAATAATATGTATGGATGAAATCCAAAACACATATAAACCATATAAACTTATTTTGATGAAATCTAATCATGAAACATAAGGATGTATACTTTAAAGCTCAAAATCAAAATGGTATTTTCTAAAACTAAAACTATTTTATGAAAACACATATAAATTTTGTGTGTGTGTATATGAGCTTGAGCAATTCACAACTAATCTATCCTTTACATTTTATCTAAAAATAAAATCTTAACACTTACAAACATGACTCAGGTCTTCTTGAAAATCTTCTCTTAAAAATTTTCTTTCCCTTCTTGACTTGGTCCAAACCTTGATCCATGAGCTAGACTCCTCTTGAGTACTTGATGTGATCTTGATGCGCGAGCTCTTGAATCAATACGTGCCATCTTCAAAACTTGACTTCGATCATTTTATTGAAGCTAAATACCGACTAATATCTTGATCGAAAATCTAAGACTATATAAACATAAGATAATTAGTATTATAACTACATGAGTTAATCATCATCAAAACTAGAGTGTCTAGAGTGATGGGCCTTTGAGCCAACAAAGCCTCCATTTTCTATTACCTACAGGAGGTCAACTCTGCTTGATGTTCAACATAGGAGGATGGTACAGAGAGATTAGAGAAAGATACTTGTTCTTCAGCCTCACGTCTACCTATATAGAACTTAATCTCATCCATAATAGGATTAGTTCTCCTCATCCAAACAGAAATGTGACAATCAAGTCTCCTACTCCTAACCCAAAGAGAAGTGTGACAATAAAAGTCTCCTTATCAAAATAATGTTGTAAAACATTTAGATGGCTTTAATAGATACGCAACTCCAAATGGGTTTTATGTTGTTGGGGTCTAACCTAGTAAAACACAAGCCTAATATCATATATTAAAACTAATTAACTCAATTCACTTGATTCAACTGAAATTGGTTGCTACCAAGTACCAAATCTTAGCCATATTTAGATTAGGCTAAAATGAATTCAACTAATTATTTAGTCGAATCATATAATGGTCATTCTAATAATCAGTTAGAATTAGTCAATACCTAATAAGCATGGACACAGACACGGACACGGGACACACACAGGTATGGGTACGAGACACGACAATTTCTTAAAAAGTCAAGACACGGGGAATGACGACATGACACTAGAATATATAAAAATAATAATAAGAGTTCATAAATATACACGCATAGCCAGATCTTTGCACCCAAAAGTTCATACACAGTTTAATATGTCTAACTTCTTATATTGAAATATATTTAAATTTGTCATAGTTTTATACTGGTCAATTTTGATAGCAATTTTTTGTTTCACTAAAATATAGCCTTTCTTATATGAAAAGGAAAGTAAATATATATCTTAAATATGTAATGCGAAGAAAGAAGTGTAAAAGAAATGTAGAACATGTGTTCAAAAACTACCCAACAAGTGTCTTTTATAAAAAAAAATATGTTTATAATTGAGGATAAGTTCAAAAAATGTCCAAAAAATGTCTAAGAAAGTATCAGTGTCGGCGGGTCCGACACGGGTACAGGTACAGCTTCATAATAGAAGTACCCTTGCTACATAGGTCCAGATCAAATGGATGAAATACCCACGCTACATAGGTCCAGATCAAATGGACTCCCTTTATGTGATTGCAATTCATATTTTCAATTACTAACATATGATGTTGGCCTTTGAACAATATTGACCGTATACACCCTATAGTCAACAACCAACCTCATATTAGATATTAGGTACAAACAGGTTCATTCAAATCTAATTTGCAATTATATTGGTTCAGGAATTTTGAGTATCTCAACTGACCAACCACCTATAAATGGATTTTTCATCCAAAATATTGGTCCAAATCCTTGTTAAAAATCTTATAAGATCTCTACAATTATTTGACTGCGCCTATCTCACCACTTTTAACAGTTTGGCAATTCAGTTGCATTGGTAAATCGAAGTCATTTTGAGATATATCACAACTCTCAGGTATCAGTATAAAATGTATTACGTATAAAAAAGTTTATCCTTTTTTGACAATGTCATTGTTTCATGCAATAAGTTTTCCATGACCAGTCTGTAAATGTATAATTCACGCAACATATCTTCCAATATCTCATTAGTATCATGTGAATCATAATAGTATGGTCTAAAATCTCGATTCGGTATCGGTATTCGTCAATTGTTTTTAATATTAATATGGTCAATATCGACCATCAATATCAGACATATCGGCATATCGGCAATATAAGCTCTGATATCGACTAAAATTATAGGGTTAATATTCTGTTGGGCGCCTCAAAACCCGATACGATATTGTCAATATATATAGAAATCGGTCGATATTTGAAACCATGCATAATAGTCATATAATCACTGTACAACTAATCTAATTAAGCTCCCACAAGTTTAATTTAGTTGTGATACTACTTAGGATGCAAGGATATTAAATATCTGATTTCTCACAATTAAGCTCTCGCAAATTTGTTCCAGTTATTTATGCAATAGAGCTTATGAGTATTGGTATTCCATGTTCAATTAATTATCTCATAATTAATTCATGAAGTAAAACCCATCATTGTGCCTACTGAATAATCAGTATTATTTTTATTGATAATCCACTAAGAAATAAAATGTACATTGTACAGTTTTATTATGGCTATATTTCGACATAAAAATTGTATAAACACTAGTCGCATAAGTGTCTTCATTTTACGGTCTGTTTTCTTTATATTATCTTAAAATCTAATGGGTTTACCATTCAAATTATTTTCTTCTTTTTTAAGATTTTATGAAACTCTTGTTTTGATGGTTCCTTGTATCATCTATATTATCTACACTGATTTTCTTGTATTAGGTTGCACCTGCTGAGCTTGAAGGAGTTCTAACCGCTCATCCTGAGATACTAGATGCTGCTGTTGTGCCGTAAGTTTTCAAGAGAACTCCCAGAGCTTCTGTTAATACATTCATTTAGCTTGCTGGCTAAGGTGCAGGAGTTGTTTGTTCATATCAGATACATATACATTATATAATATGATGCCATGACTAATGAGGTTCTGATACTTTGCCTTTTCCTTACCCCAGAAAGGAAGATGCTGAAGCTGGTCAGGTTCCTGTTGCCTTTGTTGTTCCTCGTAACAGCTCACTGACTGAAATGGATGTTCAAAAATTTGTCGCGAGTCAGGTACAGCCATAAAAATATTCAGCTGTTTTCATTAGATTTCTGTAAATGCATATGGTATTTTGAGTTTTACTGTCACATAATAATTTGTGCAATTAATTAGTAAAAAGTTAAACATTATTGAAAACAGTTGCATCTTTCTAAAAGAAAATTGCTAGAATTATTAGACATCCTACATGAGCAAATATCATCAAGCTTCTTAGTATAGTAACCATTATTTCTGTTTTAATTTCTTCGATCAAACTACATGAATATTGGCAACAGGTTGCTCCTTTCAAAAGGTTGAGGAGGGTAATCTTTGAGAACAGCATTCCAAAAACAGCTTCAGGCAAAATCCTAAGGAGAGAACTAACTGAGAAAGTGAAAAGCCTTGAAACAGATCCTACAGAGAGTACAATCAAGGATGTAGATAGAAATCATATTCGATGTTTGGCGAGTCATGGATTGCCTCATTGATTGAATTCATGTTTTAAGGATGTACATGCAAGATATGATCTCATAGACACTTTTGTTGTCCATAATACCGTATCTCCAATTAAAAGAGAAGGGAACATATTAAATAAAAAATTAACATATATATATACTGTTTTCTCCTTCTGAAAGATGCTGCTCTTTGTGATGAAATTCTTTTATCATGATACAATAATGTGACACATTCACCTTCGAATTAAAGAAGCTGCACGAAATGGCTACGTTCTCCAGATAGAACCTGTAAATCCAAGGCAACGGTTTATGATTTCTGCTTATCACCTAAAGTTTTCACTGTTGGTGTAAGGTAGTTATGATTGTTGTACATTGGTCTCGTTGGATGTTAAGGTTATACGTATTGGAATTTGGTAGGTTGTCGCCCTAGGGTGACCCTACACACACACACAGAGAGATTACAAAATAAATGTTTATTTTTGGGTCCAATTTTAAACGGTTCAAATCCCATACTTCGGTATCCAAATGCAAGATTCAATCCGTTGAAGTTGATTTACATTATTTAAAGTCTATAAAAATCAAAAGTCATCTCATTTGAATACTTTTTTCTTATCTATCAAGTGGGTGCAAAATGGATGGCCGAAAGTAACATTTTGCTTAGATCTATGTCTTTCGACATACAAATCACAACCCCAAAAAAAAAAAAAAAAAAAAAAAAAAAAAAAAAAAAAAAACCCAAAAAACGAAAACTATTCCTCTCCCTTTCTAAGATTCATGCTGGAGATAGTTTCAGTTATCAGTTAATCTATGAAGCAAACTAAGTAATAAGCATGTATCTCTGATTCTCCGTTCAGATTGCAAGTATACAGTTACACAGTTGAAGATCTGGGATTTGCTCATCCTTCTCTTCCTCCCTCCCTCACCTAATAAAAACATTGCATGCAGACAGAAGAGAAGACTAAGATTGAGTGGGCTGACTACGGAATTACGGGTCTAGAATTGAGTCTCCCTCACTCTTGGGTGGTGACTGAACTTTGAAAAACTAAAGCCGCTTCCTATACTCTCCCTTAAATTTCCCATTTACCCAATTAAGCTCCTCTTGAGTGCTTTCGGAAAGCATGTGTCATGTGGGCGTGCATGTGAAAGACAGTATGTATATCTAATAAAATATTGATCAACAACCAAGTATTATATGATTCCAATGAAGTAGTTTAAGTAGTGGTGTATCTCTCTTGTCATGTCTCTCGTTGCCTATTATGCGTCTTTGTTTTACTAAATATATATATATATATATATATATATATATATATATATATATATATATATATATATATATATATATATATATATATATATATATATAGGGGTTACTGTACCTCAGCCTGCAGGCTGAGAGAGTTTCTCAGCCGGCGGGACGTGGCTGAATATATGCCACACATCGGCCGCAGTGTGTTGGCGCCAAAAAAATCAAAAAAATCCCGCCTAAACAATCGTGAAACAAATTGACAAAAATACCCCTTTTTTAATTCTAAACTAGAATAAAGTCATGAACAATCAAAATTTCAGTTGAATATATCTACAGTTATAAAATTCGTAATTTTAATACATCGAAAAATATAATTAAAAAAAATTGGATCAATATAATGTAAAATAAGCAGAAGCATTGAAAATTTAAAAAACATGTCATGGTCGCAGACGTAATACAATATAACAACTGCGACACAGTCACAGTCACTAGTCGCACTCATAGTATAACAAAACGTTTTTATGCGACCTAATACAATATAATTTCAATTTTATATGACAACTGCGACACAGTCGCAATCACTAGTCGCAGTCATTGTATAACAAAACTTCTTTATATAACGTCTGCGACCCTAGTCGCATTCTATCGTACAACAATGCGACCTCCTTCAGTACTGCGACCAAAGTCGCAATCTTCTTTCCCATGCCTTATGTAAAAGATTTTTAATATGCGACTAGGGTGGATTAGCCATGCGACCCTGAGATCAAATCGCGTATATCAAATCTTATAAAAATTACTATATTAATTACACTGAATTAAATGAAGTAATTAATATTCTTTCTACCGTGATACAACAACAGTCTAGAAAAAAGAGATGCACTAATGTTAATCTCGAGAAAGGAAAGATGTGCACCATACGTAATCTAAAGATATAGGCAAATAATTCTATAAAAAGTTAATTTGTACTTCATGTATTAAACCTCTGGAAAAAAAAGAACTCTTCGGATTCTCCCGCAATAAATCTTCAATTAAATATTTAATTTTTTTTACCACTTCTTACCATACTCAACCATCACCTGTAACAATTATTATTACTATTCATGTTCTTCCACAATATTGACCTTTATATAATGCTTGTTACTAATATATTATCTCATACCTAAAAATTATATTTTTGCTCTTCCTTTTCAATTTGATTTCAAAAACTTCCAAAAAAAAAATTCATTCTTGAATCATGTCTTCCCCATCTTCTTCCTCTGAACACTTAGATTTCAAATTCAATCGTTCCCCCACCGGTCCTTTGTCTTCAGGATATTCTAGTGAATCTGATACCAGTCTGGACTTCACTCCTTTTGACTATCTCACTACATCAAATAATATATTAATTGATCCTCCTATTCATGATGATAATGAAGTTTTAATGTGGGTTAGTGAAGAAGACATTATTCCTCTGCCACTTGACGGAGACATGCTTGATGAAAGCATGTCCTCTGATGCTGTAGGCTCGCTTCCTAGCAACGGGTCAGACGAAGAGCTTGATAGAGACGATCCATTCTAGGAGTTCATCGGTGAAACAAAAAAACCTCAAAAACAGGAAGATGATGAGGAAATAAGTGATGAAGAGGAAGAGCAGAAGAATGAAGACGATGAATCTGCTTATGATGGTGATAATGACGAGGATTAGGATTTCCTGATCTTCTGATATTCAATTATATTTTGTCTTCTTTTAAAAGCTTTTAATTCTATTTTTTTGTAAGGTCTCTTTCTCACTATATTAACTTATAAGTTCTTTTAATTACATATCCAAACTGCGACTGCTGCTCTTAAACACTGCGACCATAGTCGCAGTCCTACTACGAATGCAATAATTAAAAATAATTCATACGTTATAGGCGGCTGAGATAAAAGATACGGTGAACTGCGACTATAGAATCAGTCCTTATTCAGACAACAGTCAAAAATAAAGAACAAAAAGAATATAAAATAATACATAAACTGTGATTATACTATCGCTCTCGTTAAATACTGCGACCATAGTCACGGTACTGCGATCATAGTCGCAGTCCATGGTCGCATAATATATGTAAAAACCAATTTAATTGTTCATAGGAGGATCGGACAAACATTCAGAAATTATACGAAGGACAGTATTTGATGACTAACGGTTGACAATTTATGGTCGCAGTTACTTAATCATTTATCAGTTCCCAATGCGACTATGGTCGCAATAATGTACTGTTTTGGAGTTCAAAGTAATTTAAAGTTATAGTGTATTAACTTTTAAACTGTTTTGGATAACTGAACAGTCACCTAAGAAGTATACAATTTTTGGGAAAAGGTAGAAAATAAGTTTGGGAGATATTCACGTGGTTTGAGAGCTTAAACCCTTTGGAATTCTGGGATTAAAAATATATAAAGGGTCATCAGCAAAGGATTAAAAACATACTAAATTATTTTTGCTCAAACTCGTTACTCTCACTCTTCGGAAAATAGATTCAAAAAATGTCTTCTCCACCGTCTTCACCGGAAAGAAGCCAATCATCTAATGATGATTGGATGTATAATTCTGAAGATATGCCTCGCTACGGGTCAGAGGATGAGCTTGATACAGACTACCCGTTCTGGGAGTTCATTGATGAACCAAAATACAAACATGAAGAGAAGAAAGCGAAGAGGATATTGTCGCTGAAGAGGAGGAAGGGACGGAAAGCGATACGGAAGACGAAAGCAGTCATACTCTTGACGACGAATCTGATTACGATGGTGATGACGAGGATTAGAAGTTTAAAAATTGTATTTTATTTTTTTAAATATATATGAATCTGTTTTCTAAGGTTAATTTTAAAATGAAGGTTACGACTTTGATCGTAGTTGTTGGCCGAGTCTTAATAAAATACAATGCGACCTTGGTCGCAGTTGCTGGTCTTTAGTATTAATCAACAACAACACTGCGACCAAAGTCGCAGTCATTGTACTGCGACCCTAGATTGCAGATGCTTGCCCTCTTTATCAATAACAACATATGCGTGATAATATAAAGGAAACACCTACCTAACGTACTGCGACCTAAGTCGCAGTCATTGTACTGCGACCCTAGATTGCAGATGCTGGCCCTCTTTATCAATAATAACATATGCGTGTTAATATAAAGAAAACACCTACCTAACGTACTGCGACCTAAGTCGCAGTCATTGTACTGCGACCCTAGATTGCAGATGCTGGCCCTCTTTATCAATAACAACATTGCGACCTTGGTCGCAATTAACCATGTACACTGCGACCAAAGTCTCTGTCTACATTATATACACAAAAAAATAAACTATATAGGAGAACCTAGATCTGACAAAGAGAGGTAAGGAAATAGGGGGAAAAAATAATTTATAATCAATAACCTAAATCATATAAAAAGCGGCAAAAAGAAAGGGAAAAAATAATAATAAATAAGTCTGACAACGTGCGCTCCAAAAATTGCCTTTTGGGCAAAAAAATAATAAACAATAAGGAAAGTTAAAGAAAAAGTAGCTTTTCATAAGGGGTATTTGGTAATTTAACTTCTTCCTATAAGCGGGCTGCAAGTTAGTGAGGTGACAAATTGAGCCACGTCACCGCAGGCTGAGAGAGTACTCTCAGCCCGCGGGCTGATATACATTTTTCTCTTATATATATATATATATATATATATATATATATATATATATATATATATATATATATATATATATATATATATATATATATATATATATATATATATATATATCGAGAGAGACTTGTGTCCTTCCAGAAGTATTTGAGCCCAAATCCTTCTCGCTTAAATTCAACCCTCCAACAGTTGAATACAAGATCCACATAGATCTATGTCTTTAGACATACAAATTCTCGATCCGGCCATTTCATTATGATCTAAACATTTAAAAAGCCCCTACAAATCAATTTTGGTTAGGTTTCAAATGTTTTACACTGTTAAAATAACCAACTCACTAGTTAGTCTGTCTGTTTTTTCCCTACTTAATGGATTGGCAAAAAAGTATTCAAAACCCTTGATTTTTGGTTTATGGATACTTGAAATAATATAGATCAACTTCAACGAAGTGGATCTTGTATTTGAATGTCGGAGGGTTGAATTTGAGTGCGAAGGATTTGGACTCAAATCCTTTTGAAAGGACACAAGTCTCTCTCTCTCTCCCCTCCCTCCCTCCCTCCCGAGAGGATTTGGAATCGTACCTTTTGAAATTAGATGATTAGGACATCTAATTTACCGTTACAGTTGATTTTATAGCATTTGAAGTACTTATAAACAAAAGATTAAACTATTTTTGAGTTTTCTTACCCATATATTAAGTAGCCCCAGAATAAACGGTCGAAAGAAGTGAGTTATTTAGTTTTACGGTGTGAAATGTTCCAAACCCCACAAGACTTAGTGTCCAAGGGTTTCATTAATCAAGAATTGGATTTTTTCAATTTGTACTTCCTAAATCATAGATCTACAAAAGTATCCACTTTTAACCGTAAAATTTTAGGTCTCTTGATGAATATGTTAGAAATCATGAAAATATTTTATTTTTTTATTTCTAAGCATTTTAAATTATTTATATCATATTAAATTGTTTGGATTATCTATTATAGTTGCATAATATATATTTTTTTCAAGTGATAGGATTTATACTCAAATCCTATCAATAGGATACTAGTCAAACTATATATATATATATATATATATATATATATATATATATATATATATATATATATATATATATATATATATATAAGGGTTACTGTACCTCAACTGACGGCTGAGAGAGTTTCTCAGCCGGCAGGACGTGGCAACATAATAGCCACGAAATTGACATTAATTTTGGCAGACAAAAATTAGAGAAATCCCGCCTAAATTACTATCAGTCACCTCAACAGTGTCTTTGACGAAAATACCCTCCCTCACAATTTTTGCCGTATGTAAAACATTTCCTTTCAAAAAAATTTACAGATCTAAAATTTCAGTTGATCATTCTGAAGAGATTAGTTCTATTGTTTCACAAAATTTCTTAGTTTTTAAAAATATATTTGCTACATATGGCGCCAAAGAAATCATCCGCGGAAAAAAGTAATGAGGAAACAAAAGCAAATTTTTTTAGGGTTTGTAGATTTTAATAGTTATAAATTTTTCCAGATTTGATTCCGTTTCTTTCAGTTTTTTTTGAAAACTTGTGAACCATGGTCACAAATAAGAGAGAGATTTGCAAACTTGAGATCATGCATAGCTTTTTAAATTTATAAATTTTGTAACACAGCGGCAAAGGTCCAATTTTTTTCTAGTTTTTTCATTCCCTTTTCTGTCGACCTGGGTCGTAGTTATTTGAATTAGCGTTGTAGATGTATGCTACCTTGGTCGTACCGTTTTAACAATTATTTATTTTTTTCATGCCCTTTCTGTCGACTTGGGTCGCAGTTGTTTGAATTAGCGTTGTAGATGTAAGCGACCTTGGTCGTAGCGTTTTAAAAATTATTTATTTTTTTCATTCCCTTTCAGTCAACCTGGGTCGCAGTTGTTTGAATTAGCGTTTTAGTTGTATGCGACCTTGGTCGTACAGTTTTAAAAATTATAAATAATTTTCATTCCCTTTTCTGTCGACCTGTGTCGCAGTATTTTCAATTTGCGTTGTAGATGTATACGACCTTCGTCGCAGTGTTTTAAAAATTATTTGTTTTTCATTCTCTTTTCTGACGACCTGGGTCGCAGTTGTTTCAATTTGCGTTGTAGATGTATGCGACCTTGGTCGTGGTGTTTTTTAAATCATTTGAGATGTCGCAATATTGATGTTCAATCTCTCCTTGTTGGGGGTATGGTCGCAGTCTGTTACCTAGGTTACCGTGATTGAGTATTGCGACCTTGGTCGCTGTATGATGATGCAAAGGTCTCCTCATGGTAAATTTTTAGGTGTATTACAAAATTGCAATGCGACTTTGATCGCAATGTATTATATTCTACTAGATTGGATTAACCAGACAATAAAATATTACACTGCGACCTTGGTCGATGTACGATATAATTGGTGAATTATTTTGTTTAATTAAAAAATTGCGACCGGAGTCACAGTGTAAAATATCAATCGACCTAGATCGTAGTGAATTATAATTTATTAAATTCTGTTGCGACCAAGGTCGTATTCTTATTTTATTTTAATTTTTTAAATAAACATTAAACTAATGTTTTTAATGTTTCTTCATCTATAGGTAAACAACAAGTGAAGGTTCGTCCTCTGAGATCGAGCCTAAAGCCTATGTGCGAATTCATTAGGACATTCAAAAAGCACATTCAGGGCGATTTCATAGATGCGATGAAGAAGACCCTGTTTGGCCCAATCTTCATGGCCTCCTACAATAAGGAATTTGGAGGTGAAAAAGGTCTAAAATCAAATATAAGTGTACTGAGAATTATAGACCAGTATGATAGGGATACAAAGACCTTTAGAATTAGGGGCAAACAAATTGAGTTAACAGTGGAGGATGTTGCCCTAACTTTTGGTCTAACTATCATTGGGGCGGATTTTATTATGAATAAGACGTGTACAATGAAGTACAGAGGGGTTATAAAATATTATTTCCCTAATATAAAGAAGATCACGAAAGTATCTATTGAAGAAACTTTGGATGATTTTCTGGTTAAGAAAAGAAGGAGGAGTGAATTAGATGTGACCAAGGATGAACAACTTGAGCAGCAAGTGACTTTAAATGAAATTATAAGAGACAGACAAAGACTTGCAGCTCAAGACTTTACGACAATAATCATCCTATATATGTCGGCCACTCTATTCTTTTCTAACAGTAAATGCACGGTGTCGTGATATATTGTGGAACAGATTGCCAATATGCAGCTAATGAGGACAATATGCTGGGCTAAAGTTGTTTGGCAATTCCTGATTGAGTCAATAGATATCTTCAGGCACACCACGTACGAGCTGCAAGGATGCTCCGTGCAGATTATTATAAGTATGAATATCATATTTGGCAAACATTGTATGAAATTTCCTGATATCTTGTGAATATTTGTGTAAACTAATTTAATTATGTATTTTGCAGTAGTGGCTCTGTGAGAGGGCTCTTATTTTTGAGCCGAGGTCTGGTTTAGAGGAAAATCCCCACGCGCAGTAAAATGGGACCTCCAAAATATTAGCAGAGCTCTGCTTGAACTTGTTCTAAATAAGCTTGACGCACATATCGTAAGTTTTTAAATATTAAAGACCATATACTGTTGATTAAAATTTTATACATTTGAATGGACTGCGACCTCGGTCGCAGTTCATTTTATGTGCAACACAATTGTGTGCGACCATGGTCGCATTTCCTTGATAAGTCGTTGTAAATAAACTGCGACCATGGTCGCAGTTATAATTATTCCTTTGATTTGTGGTGCGACCATGGTCGCAGTAAGGAATTATTTGTCTGATTTAATGCTTATAACTGCGTCCTAGGTCACAGTTCCTTGTTAGCTATTCTAGTAAATGTTTCATTCATCTGCGGTACAATTATAAGATTTCTATAAGGTTTCAGTTTAATTTTTTTTTCAGATTTTGTGTCGAATGGCCAACATCTCTAATCATGAAAGAAATATGATTGGCTTTCCTGTTGAAGGAGGAGAGGAGGAGGAAGAAGAAGAAGAACATACACATAATGAAGCTAACATCTCGACGAAAACGAAACCAAAAGTAGCCGAAATTGTTGAGGAACGAACGAGTGAACAAGAACCAACTATTGCAGGTTATTTGCCACCACCACGGGATGAACAAGCTGAAGAAATTGAAGTTTTGAGGAATGAAAATCAGTACTTGAGAGCATATGTTTATCAGCTAAAAAGAAAAATTGAAAAAATGGAGACTGAGAACACACTCAAGGCTAAATTAAAGAAAAAAAGAAGAGAGAGAAGAGAAACATAAAAAAGCAGCAGAGAAAATTAAAAGTGAAAGAATAAGAAGAAGAGCTGCTGAGAGCAGCCACTGCTGCGGAGGAGAAGGAGAAGGAGAAGAGAATGAGGGAAGAGGAGGAGCAGGGGAGGAGGAGGAGGGAAGAGGAGGAGGAGAGGAGGAGGAAGAGGAGCAGGAGAAGAGGAGGAGGGAAGAGGAGACGAAGGAGAAGGAGAAGAGGAGGAAAGAAGAGGAGCAGGAAAAGGAGAAGAGGAGGAAGGTAGAGGAGGAGAAGAAGAGGCAGGTGAGGGCGCAAGAGGACAAAAATCGTAAAATTATTGAGGAGAAAAGGAAGAAAGAGGGGAAAAGAGGAAGGAGAGGATGAAAGAAGAGGAGAGGAGATGGAAGGGAGAAGAGGAGAAGAACCAGAAAAGGATGAGGGAGCAGATAGAGAAGCAGGCAGAAGAGAAGAAAAAAATGGAAGAAGAGAAAATCAAGGGTTCTGCATTTAAGTAACTATTGCTGGGAAAGATTTCCCTACTTTTTCTTTAAATATAACTCAATAGATGCTTGAACTCCAAAAAGATAGAGCTTCTGAAGAAAAAAATTCAAGAACAGACTCCGGCTCAGAAGCAATCCTTAAAAAGAAAAGTTTTGGATTACTCTAAAGGAACGATAGAAAGGGGAGTCAAAGAACGCAAGCGCGCTGAAAGAGATCGCGATGACTCCTACTTCGTTTATCCAAAACAAAGAAAGAAAATTAATGAACATCCTCTTCCACAGCCTGCGACTCAGACTTCTGCCACTGGTTTCGGCAACGAACAGATTTCCGACACTCAGCAAAAATCCAGGGAATTGACTGAAACCCTGCATACAGAATTCTGCAGCCACATCAACAAGCTCTCATCAAAAATTTCTTGGACAAGGTCTTCTCTGAGTAAGTTAATTAATTTTATTTTAAATCATATAAAAAACTATTAGATATTTATATTAGAACAATATAATTCTTAACTTTGTTTTGAATATCTTGCAGTTCTACTGCATATCAGGATATACTGACAACGGAATCATTGTTGCAAAAAATGACATTGAGGACTTGATGTTCAGTAGAGATTTAGATGCCAATATAATTCATTTCTACATGAAGCATCTAGAGAAAGAGGAGGATTAAAAGTATATTCTTTCGGAGCGAAGCTTGGTAAACATCTATTTTCTCCTTTACGGTTAATTGAAATATCAATTTCCTAATTAATTTAGTGAATTAAATTTTTGAACGTTAAATATTCTACTAGTAGTTTTTACTGCTGATAAGGCATAACGAAAGTACTGCGACCTAGGTCGTAATCGATGGTTTTATTAATCCCCATGAATATCAATTGAGTAATGAAGGTTGCGACCTTGGTCGCAGTTGCTGGCGACAGTCTTAATCAATAATAACACTGCGACCTTGGTCACAATGCATGTTGATATAACAGACGGGGTTTCTAAGAAATGCTTAAAAATTAACCATGGATACCGGTGATGGCGATAAAGGTCGCAGCGTAAAGTATATTAACCAAAAAATACTGCGACCAAGATCGCAGTCTGTTGTTTTGTCAGAATAACATCTGGTTTTCATAATATTTTTTATACTTTGAATTCATTTTGAATTTATTTTTTGTTGTTCACAGCACGGTATTGTATCTAAAAGTAGAGATCTTGAAGATTATTTCATCAAGCAGTTGTTGAAAAACTGGACAATTAATGTGCAGTACATGTTCTTCCCGATCAATCACAAACACAGTGTCAAGGATCCCGGATTTCACTGGACCTTGTTGGTATTTGATTGCCATACACAAGAGTGGATTTTTTACAACTCTTTGGTCCCAGCTGAAAAATCAAGTAGTACATTAAAGCTTTATCAAACAGATGCAAGAATAATGGTGAGTTGAATTTTAATATTTCGATTACTGAATACTTGCATTTAATTTGATTAATATTGATATTTTTTTCTATTGACATTGCAGAAAGAAAGGTTATTGCAGATTTTTGAAATTGATTTCAATAAATTAATGAAAAAACATATATAAAATACGCAAGATGCCCCAACAAGCAAACAGGTTTTTTTTTTGGTGACATTTACCTATCATATTTTCTACTTTTTTTAGTACAGAAATCTAATTTCATTTAATGATTTCCCTGTACAATTTTCAGTGTTGATTGCGCTGTATATGTATGCAAGTACATGGAAAGTATAACATTTGGTAGTCCATCAGCTATTGATACTGTGACGGCTGCCGATGTACAGAGACTAAGAAGCGAGCTTGCATACATGATACTCGCAGATAGAGAGAAAAGTTGGGATGAAGAAACAGAAATTATAAGAAGGATGGTATTTGAAGACTGACAGTTGACAATTCATTGATGTACCTCATTTTTTTTATAAATGTAAAAATAGATGTACAATTGGTCTGTTTGTTTTATTAATTTAATTTATAAACAATTTTTTACATTTATTTATTATAAAATCCATTGAGATTTCTTTATTTCCATTCTACTGCTGTTACACAGTGCATTTTACTAATTCGTATTGATATTAGAAATAAACATGTGTTCAGAATTTGTACTGTGACCAAAGTCGCAGTCATGACTTGTTTGAGTTGCATCGTTTCCTTATATTGCGATACTGTAATCGAGACAGCGATCGCGGTCGCAGTTACTGAATCATTTATCAGGTCCCACTGCGGCTGTGGTCGCATTGTCATAATCGGGAGACCAAAGTTTTTATACACATAGCCCTTTATATATGTTTTAATTTAATTAACTTCATTAATTTATGTTAACGTAAACATAATCCTCCCTGCATTTTTCTACCATAAGATATTAAAACAATAATAATCTTCACGTGTTCAAAGTACAAAGTAACTTGATGTAAGATTATATTAAGTTTTTAACTGTTTTCGAAAACTGAACAGTCACCTGGAAAGTATACAATTTATGGGAAAAGGCAGAAAATAAATTTGGGACATGTTCACGTCGTTTAAGAGCTTAAACCTTTTGGAATTATGGGATTAAAAATATATAAAGGGTCATCATTACAGGATTACAAATATACTAAATAGGTTTTGTTCAAATTCATCTCTTTCAATATTCGGAAACAGAATAAAAAATGTCTTCTCCACCATCTTCACCGGAAAGAAGCCAATCATCTAATGATAATCGGATGTATAGTTCCGAATCGATCCCTCGCTACGGGTCAGAGGATGAGCTTGATACAGACGACCCATTCTGGGAGTTCATTAATGAACTAAAATACTGCTATGAAGAGGAAGAAAGCGAAGAGGAGATTGTTGATAAAGAGGTGGAAGAGACGGAAGACGAACACAGTCATAATATTGAGGATGAATCTGATTATGATGGTGATGACGAGGACGAGTAGATTAGAAATTTTAAATTTGTATTTTGATTTTTATAAATATATAAGCCTGTTTTGTAATGTTAATTGTGTGAATTATAGTTTTTACTACTTAATCTTGGTTGAACTGCTGTACCTTTTGTCACTAATTTTATTCATGTTGTAGACGCAAGATGGAACTACGGTGCTAAGTTCTAAAGCAGAAAGTGTCAAAGTTCTAAGTTCATTGACAAATACGAACTGCGATCATGGTCGCAGTGTTACTTTATGTTCAGTGGACTAAAGCACAACATAGGGAAAAAATGTCGAAATGGATGTTAAAATTAAAAAAAAGGGATACGCTGCGCTATTGTCGCAGTAAAAAAAAAATATATATATCGTCAGCCAACTGCGACTCTGGTCCCAGTCATGAAACTGCTGTAGACATCGAGAAAGACAATATTCAAATGGGTAAATATGAACTGCGACTATGGTCGCATCGTTACTATATGTTCAGTGGGCTAAAGCACAACATAGGGCAAAATTATCGAAATGGATGTTAAAATTAAATGAAAAAGGAAACGCTGCGACTATTGTCGAAGACAAGAAAAAATAACGTCAGCCAACTGCGACTCTGGTCGCAGTCATGGAACTGTTGTAGACAACGAGAAAGTCAATATTCAAATGGGCAAATATGAATGCGACCATTGTCGCAGTGTTACTTTATGTTCAGTGGAATAAAGAACAACATAAGGCAAAATTGTCGAAATTATATTTGAGCGGAAAATTTCAACTATATTCAAACGTTATAATAATACCAAGAGACGGGGGACAATTTAAAAAGCAACAAACCAATTTCCCCTGCATAGAAGCACTGCGACCACGGTCGTGATTATCCCATACACTGCTTATATTTGCGACCAAAGTCGCTGTCTATGTTAAAGTAACTAAAAGGTAAACTTTATATGCCAACTTTGTCACAGTGAAACTCTAAAGTACAACTACTTACAAAAAGTACAGTAGATGTGAAAAATGATATAAAATCTACTTATAATGACACGTCAGTCGCAGCATGCGATATGAATCTCTCCGTGTTGTGCGACCCTGGTCGCATTTCATGCTGAAGCTGTCAAAATGAACACTTTATTCCTTCTAGATAGACGCAACATGAAACTACTTCTTCTGCAATTAAAAAGGAAAAGTAAGAATTTTAAACATAAATCTTTAGAAAGAACTATATAACAGGTTTAATTTAATACCAATAATGGAACTCTTGACAGTTTCCACATCTTCGATGCTTCACTTCCTTCTGATATAGAGAATCTTCAAAACCAGACTTAAGCCTGGATGCAGCTCTAGGCCTCCCCTTAGTTGGTACAGGACCAATTGGATCGCGTATAGTCAATTTTTCACCATCTCGCAGAACAACGAAGGATCCACTGGAACCAATAATAGTTTTAGACTGTGATGATTGATAATTTACTGACATGGCTTTGTATTCACTAGTGGTTTCTTCAGCAAATCTTTCCAAAACTACGTCCAACTTTGGAAGATGGATATCAGAATCGGCGAACATTTCAAGAATTGCATTAAATTTGGAATGAAGTGTCCATAATCTTGCCGTCCCTGGAGTGCCTTGACTGGGAAAAGGCCTAATGCCATTTTAAATTACAACATTTTTGTAACGAGCATCCAACCTCCATCTCTAAAGTATATATGATTCTGGTATATGTGTAACGTGATTGCGCCACAAAATACACAGAATATATCTACAAAAGATACCCTCTGTTTTGAATAATGAGCAACTACAAGACACATGAAGTCATCAGGCTTCTCATAACTGACCTTTTCCCAGCTGTCTTTTGATTCTGAAAATCACCAACCAGATATTTTGATCCAGGTCTATCGTGTTTCAACTCTTCTGAAAACAGTGTCGTTACAACTGCCCATTCCTTTTGGAACAACTGAAAGATCTTCGGGGTGTACAACTTCGAAACCTGTATCTCATATGGATTCGATGTACAGTTGGGCACAGAATTCAAACCCCGAAAGTCTTATTGAGATTCAGAACTACGACGGGCAGTAACAACTTTATCGTATTGGTGAACAAATTCCACTAGTTTCGTGTTTGCATTCACAAAATCATCAAAGAAAGAATTAATACTCTCAGACCTCTGGCTGGTTGTCATTCCAGCACAGAAAACATCCTTGAGATATGCATTAACCCAGTGTTCACGCAGTCTGTGCATCTTTAACAACCAACTGTCTTCTTCTTCTAAATGATATTTTTCATTCATCAGTCGCCATCGCTCCTCGCATGTGCTTATATCACGGGAGGTGTACCAATGATGGAAATCAGAGACCATATCTTTTCCATACTTGTTTGTCATCGGGATTTGTTGCTCGGCAATATGTTTCCATACATGCCAGAAACAGTATCGGTGCCGAGTAGTTGAAAAAACCATCTTGATGGCATCACCAATCTGGGCATTCTGATCAGTAATAATCAACTTCGGTGCAACTCCATTCATGCACTTGAGCCATTTTTGGAATAGCCACACAAACGTATCCCTCTGCTCATCAGCAAGCAATGCACAGCCAAACAAAATTGACTGCCGATGATGATTTACTCCAGTGAATGGAGCAAATGGCAAGCTCAAGTGATTAATCCTGTGTGTTGTGTCAAAAACGATCACATCACAGAACCTAGAATACGAGGAAATAGCTCTTCCATCAGCCCAAAAAATGCTTCTAAGTCTGCCCGCATTATCAACTTCACTTGCAAAGAAAAATTCTGGATCGGACTCGGCTTTCTCTTGGAAATATTTGATGATCGCAATAAACTCATGGCCAATGTTATTTCTACGCTGACGAGTAAAATCAATAACTTATTGCAGGCTTACTTCTTCACAACCTTCTCCGTGGCTCATTACATTCACAACACGGGAAATATTTGAAGGGCGCATTCCTACATCAACCAAATTGCTCATAATGCTTCTGCTAATCTTTGATCGATGTGTTTGGTGAGAGTAATGGTGATGTACCTTATCCGGGCTTGACAATTCATGTGAATGAGAATCAACAAATTTGGTGACAACCCAATATCTTCTGTCAAATAAAAAACGTAGACGAACATGCATCTTAGCAGGACACGCTACTCTAGTGTCAATTCGACGGTGCACTGTAAGCCCCTCTTATCTTTTGTCACACAACTTCTTGCAACAAAATTTTCTGCAAATAACTTCATGAGAA
This sequence comes from Agave tequilana, assembly GCA_038442645.1. Lineage (NCBI taxonomy): Eukaryota > Viridiplantae > Streptophyta > Magnoliopsida > Asparagales > Asparagaceae > Agave > Agave tequilana. Next base: position 102,621 of record JAVJIF010001681.1, read on the forward strand.
GACCTCTGTGACTTATCTATTCCTTTTCTTCTCACGTCAAAACCTCTGTTCCTTGCATAAAAATTATAGAAATTGTATGCTTTCACATTCGTGAAAAACTGTTTCCCTAAAAAAATATTTGAGCTTCCAGACATTTCTCCAAGTGCATTCAGATCCTTAAAACAAATTGACGAACTACATAAATATAAATATTTTTTAAATATCACACGTCTGAACTATAATTACTAAAACTGCGACCAAGGTCGCAGATGTAAAGAAATCTATATAACTTCTTACTAAAAGACTGCGATCGTAGTCGCAGTTTTCCGTATGAGCAAAATTTTTAAAAACCTGAATAATAACTGTGCAACTCTCTAATGAATATATACTGCGACCTTAAGTCGCATTCTTAAGATTTAGTGTATAAACTAGATATAATTGACATAGAAACGTGTAAGAATTATAACAAGGACTGCGACTTAGGTTGCAATTACAAAATAGCTTTTACAGCCGGAGATTATTTTAAAATCAAACTGCGACCGTGGTCGCAGTTCTTAAACTTTAGAACAAGTGATTATTTGTTTTGTAAAACGAAATATAGGTCGCGTTCCATATATGCTGCAGAGAAAGCTTCTACATTTAAGAAATTGCGAAAAAAAATTGACACAATAAAAACCTCTTGATCAGCATGCAAAGATGTCAACTTTTCAATACTTTCAATATTCTGAGAGAAAGTTGAACCAGATGATATATCCTTCATATTTAGATTGGGAGATAGAGATCGCTTACGACTGCGACCAGAATTGGCAGGGGAAGTAGACTGCTCCGACGTCGACATTAAATAAAAAGGAGAAAAAGCTGCGGAGCAAATCGATATTTTCAGAGAAAACTTTATGGCAGGTTAGAAAAGGAGAACCTAAATCTGACAAAGAGCGGTAAAGAAATAGGGAAAAAATAATAATAAACAATAACCTAAATTTACAAAGAGCGGTAAAAAAATAGGGGAAAAATAATAATAAACAATAACCTAAATCTGATAACGAGCGGTAAAAAATTTGGGGGAAAAATAATAATAAACAATAACGGGGCAAGTACCTTTTACCAAGGGGTATTTAGTAATTTAACTTATTCCTATAAGCGGGGCACAACTTAGTGGTGTGGCAAATATTGAGTCACGTCACCGCAAGCTGAGAGAGTCTCTCAGCCGTCGGCTGAGATACATAACCCCATATATATATATATATATATATATATATATATATATATATATATATATATGGGGTTACTGTATCTCAGCCGACGGCTGAGAGAGTTTCTCAGCCGGCATGACGTGGCTTCATATTAGCCGCAGAGAAGTCAAAAATTTAGGCGGTAAAAGGAGACCTTTAACCACTTTTCGTTGTCCAATGACTAAAATACCCTCAGTTTCACTTTTAACCTAGTTACAACTGTTCCTCTACTAAAAAAATTACAGATTTAAAATTTTTAAGTTTTTTCAAATAAAAAATTACAGATCTTGATTACTAAATTTTAGAAAAATAAATTATTTTAAAAGAATGCAACCATGGTCGCATTAATGTTCAAGTTTTTTTTTGAAAGATGTTTAAATCACAATAAAAAATCTATTACTGGGACTTGAAACAATTTATTTTATTTTATTTTTTTATTTTCTGAAATTGCAATCGAAGTCGCAGTTTCTGAAATGAAAAATTTTGGATTTAAATTTTTTAATATCATTTTCACTTTTTAGATTTATTTTTGTTTTACATTGCGACCTTTGGTCGCAGTGTTGCAGCCTTTTTTTTTCGATTAGGGTCGCGGTATTTTTTCGACCTTGCTAAGCTAAATAGGATACTACGATTGTAGTTGCAGTCTTATGAAATAAGAGTCGTAGTCAATTGAAGCAGTGACAATAATCTCGTAACTTTATTAATTAAGATGATTAGAAGATTGCGACTTCGGTCGCAGTCTTATGTAACAGCAGTCTCTTTGAGAATATTTTGTTTGATAACAATGCGACCTTGGTCATAATATTTTTTATTAAGTAATCTAAATAGAATACTGCAGCCATGGTCGTATTCTTATGAAACAAGAGAGATAGTCAATTGAAGCAGTGAACAGGTCTTGAAAGTTAAGTAATTAAGACTGCGACCGAAGACTGCGACATTGGTCGCAGTCTTAGTAATAGCAGTCTTTTTGAAAAGTTTTATTTGGTAACACTACGACCTTGGTCGCAGTATTTTATAACTTATTTTCCATTTTTGTGAGATGGTCGTAGTCTTTTTATTAATAAATTTTAATTGGACTGCGACTTTGATCGCTGTCTTGTAAAACAAATGGTTTAAAGATGCAATTTCATACTGCGACTATGATCACAGAATTCAATTTTATCTGACAATTTATTATTATGAATGCGACCAAAGTCGCAGTCCAGATGAAAAGGACAGCTTTTAAAATATTTTTTTCCTGCGACTTAAGTATTATCTCTGATAGATTGGTTATATATTTATATGTATTTTATTTTGTCTTTCAAATTTTAAATCGAATAGCCAATATTTTCGATGATGAAAAATTTCAGATAGGCTTTCCTTTGGAAGAAGAAGAAGAAGAAGAAGAGAAGAATCACGATGAAAATATTGAAGTTGACATCCCGAGGGAACATGAACCTATCAAAATAGCGACTGGAGATTAGATCTACAACTAAAGATTAATATCTGATCCCGCTCTCGCTTTTTTAGAACGACATTCTCTACAAGTCAAAAATCTAGATCTGACAGCGTGAGGAGACACAGAGAGATAGACATATAAAAGGGGAGAAAAAATAATAATAAAGAATATAAAACTAATACATCATTCCAAGAAAAGACAAACGATAGGGGCTTTTAGTAATTTCAATTTTTTTCAAAAGTGGGGCGTCATTTTAGATTGTCGAATTATGTGGCTCATAATGTGTCATGTCAGCACAGGCTGAGAGGGACTCTCTGCTGTGGCTAATATACATATTTTTGTATGTGTGTGTGTGTGTGTGGATATATATATATATATATATATATATATATATATATATATATATATATATATATATATATATATATATATATATATATATATAAGAAATATGTATTTCAAATGCCATCTAAGAGAACTCTTTTAGATGGTGCATTAAAACTTTAATCTCCCTATTATTATTTCACGATCTGATCACACATTATGATTTTCATGTCCTAAAACATATACATATAAAAATCACGTGATTTGAAATTTGTTTAATCATGAATATAATAATTGCATTTGTTCTATTCTTGAAGAACCGTTAAATTTTCAATCATTTCATACATAAGTAACCGAACTCTAGATCATATTGTGCGCTCAAATCGTGAAAAAAATCATAGGAGATTGAATTTTAATGTGCATTCTCTAATGGCATCTAAAGTATATTTTCATATATGTGTGTGTGTGTGTGTGTGTGTGTGTGTAAAATCTGTCAGGGTATCCCACAGGGCTTCTCGGAGGCCTGACACCACCCCGCCCATGAGGCTAGTATAGTGTCGGTGTTTCTGAGAGTGCTACCCCTCCAGATAAATCCCGCGGGTCTTGCAACCCTCGCTCAAGGAAATTTCTCAATGCAGAACATGGTAAGTCACGAGCCTAAGCACGCGGGACATATGTCACACTCCATGGATTTCGAACCGGTGCCCATTGGGGAGCAAACCCATCGGCTTACCGTGCGGCCACATTGGAGACACACAGAGAGAGAAAGATTGTGCTATTATCGATAAGATTTAAGATGCAAGTACTATCACTCCAAATTTAAAGATTACTTTAAGGGAAAATAGAATCTACTAAATGTGATCTAGTACCCATAAACTACATACAAATCAAATTTTAAGAAATTTAGACGTATTTTACCCATCGATTAAATGTTGGAAAAATTAATGTTTCAAAATCAATATAAAATTGACAAATTTTTCGACACTAGATGCATGGGTAAAGCACGTAGAAATTTCTTTAAATTTTGTTTGTAATGAGTTCATGAGTATTAGATCACATCTAGCAGACGGATTTTTTAGGGTTGCCTATCTTAATATATATATATATATATATATATATATATATATATATATATATATATATATATATATATATATATATATATATATATATATATATATATAGGGGGGAGAGAGAGAGACTAGTGTCATTCCAGAAGGATTTGAGGTTAAATCCTTCCCACTCAAATATAACTCTACGACATCCGAATGTAAGATTCACTCCGTTGAAGTTGATCTACTGAGACCAATGCATTTATGTCCTCCATTTGGAAGGGCATGAAAAAGATTTTTAGTTGATAGATCAGGCTTAGGAGACAATTGGAGGATGAGAGCACTAGGCTGGAGCGCATTGAGGATACCTTCACTCGTTCACGCACTTCCGCTGGTCCTAGCACTTCGGCCGGTCCGACTAGACGGAGACGATGAGATCGTTCTTTATGCCTATTTATTGCATTCACATTGACATGTCATACATTGAGGACAATGCATTAGATAAGTGTGGGGGAGAGTATGAATATCTTTCAAAAAAGAAATCTTTTTTTCCTTTAGGATTTCTTTGTTCTTTTCTTTTTTCTTTACCAAAAAAATTCTTAAGTAGTAGAGAATTTTTGATAGTCTTTTGTAAAAATACAAAACAGTTATAAGGATAAGAAGACCCAAGTTAGAAATTCTTTACTTTAATCTAAATAAAAGAATATTGGTTGGATTGATAGTTTCAGAGGAAATAGAAAAATAACTAATCTCTTTAATTTTGCCTTAGTAAATATGTATTGACTACGCACACTCTTAGAATTTATGGACAAAGATTCTAAATGCCACACAAAAAAATGAAAATGATAAAAAAAATGTATATATATAGTTATAAATCTGATTAAGCTGAATAATTGTGCCTCAAAAAGCATGATTATTCATGCCTAAAGGAAATAAACCTTAGTTTCGTGGCCTACTTTACTTGAGTATTTAACCTTAGGGGTGTTTTCTCACCGTGTTTTCTCACATAGTGCCCTAAGACCGCCTGGTTTGGGCGTCATCAGTTAAAAACTCGTCACACAAGTAAATTAGAAAGCCTAAGAAAATTAAGGGCAAAAACAGTACATAAATAAATACTAATAAATTTTGTGGCATTAGGGTTTGAGTCAAAAAATTTCAAATAAATCATCACTTCACACAATGCATATTATTTAAAGCAAAATAAAAGAATGAGTTTGAAGTACAAAATTTCTCTGAAACTTAAATAAAAATCATATTCTTGCATGAAGACCAAAGTAGGAAGGACTAATAAGGGTTAGAGCTAATGCTTATAATTATTTAGTTAGTTTTACTAAAGAAATTAAAAAGTCTTTTTCTACTTTAAGAAAAACTTTCAAAAAAAAACTAACTCCTTCATTCTTTTCTTGGATTTGGTGGGTGCAATCCGCTGAAAACCCTCAGAAGACAAAACTCCTCTTCTAAGGGAAACCTAGAGGTATAACGGCTTGTTGCACATGCTCAGTGCAATCGCGTCACCTGCGAAAGTGGTGTAATAAACTTTCTTATTTTAGCTTTCTAATTTCTTTTATTTTGCTCAGGGACGAGCAAAAGATAAGTAAAAGGGTGTGATTAGTGTTTATATTTGCATATTTTTTATCACATTTTCACATTTATCTTAATAAAATTATAATTATTAATGGGTTCTTCTCCTTATTTCTAGGTTCCTGGCTTGAAGAAAAGAAGAGGCCCAAAACTCTAATATATTTGAGGATTTTTTAGAACAAAAAAGAAGCCCACACTTGAAACCCCAATCTGCTAAACCTGCGAGCAGAAGTCAACTTATTTAATGTAGCAATGGATGGCCATCTCCTAGTCCAGTCTGCACGCTCTGGCCCTGGCAGTCTGGCGCCAGAATGGCCGCGAAAACGCGGCCCAGGCCGCGTTTCCATGGCCATCCTGGCCCCAGAGAGCCAGTGCCAGAGGCCAGGGCTCCCACTCCTCGTCCCATACTTTCGTGGCTATAAATACATCCCGGACTTTCAAAGAGGGAGAGATCTAGAGAATTAGGAGTTCATGCTAGTTTATTGTTGTATTTTCCTTTGTTTTCTTTATTTCTTATATTAGATTAGCCATTAGAATAAGAGAGAGTGAGTGAAGCTTGTATCTTTAAGGTGACAATCAAATACAAGTGAAGTTCTTCCTTTACCACATTATTTTTTATGTTTTTACCTTACTTTTACTTGTACTAGTTTAGTATGTTTTCTCTCCCTTCATCTTCTCTTTTATTTTCATTTACTATGTCTAAATAACTTCTTTATAGCATGGCTAACTAACAACTAACGTACTAATCTCTAGTAACTTGCTTGAATAACCCACATGAACTAATAAGTGTCAAACAAGCCTTGTACAAACAAGAGGTATGATATCTTACGATGAGGTTTTAACTCTAACTTACTAACAAGTAGACTCACTTTCTTATTTCATGCTTGACTCCTAAGTTTTTGATGATTTAGATAAGTTGTTTTTATAAGTTAGTGAAACTCTCATGCATCCTTACCGATACCAATAGTGCATTTGTTTCTTCCTCCATGCTTGCCTTCAAATGGATCTTGATGGAGGAATGTTCAAATTTTGCCGTGTGAAGTAAGGTGATGGGAGGAACGTTTATTCGATCTACCACAGGTGAAGTTCGTGTACACAAGGTTTGTGATTGCGTATGATCCATTGTGAGGTTATGTCTTCAAGAAGTTAGAGGTTAGTGATAGCAATTAGTAGAAGGTTAGCCATGCATGTTTTCCATCTCTAAAAACACAAAACACTTTTCCAATACCAAAATATTTCAAACCATTTCTATAATATTTCTTGTTTTTCTTTCAATTCAATCTTTAAATGAAGAAGCATCTTTTTCACAAACAAAGAAGACCGCATATCAAGCTTCTATCGCCCCCTCCTTGTGGATACGACCCGTATAGCCACTTTGCTATCACGGTAGAATCGCTAAAGCTGTAACATCGACCATCACTCTTTTACTTCTTCTTGTGCATGCTTCTTAGCGATCATCCTTCGCCAATCACCTTGCTTGTAGCAGAATTCTCCATGAAGAGTTTTTCCCTTTGAACCGAAGTGTATGGAGAGAAAATCGTCCTATTGGAACTGATGTGCTGTGAACATCTAGAGTCAATAATCCATCTATCTTTGTTATCGACTGGTCTGTCTATAATAGATAGAACATCGCACTGTTCTTCATCTTCTATAATCAATTCAGTGACATTAGCATCTGGTTATTTTTTTTCTTTTGAAGCCAACAAATTTTCTCTAATATGTCACTTCTTATGATAATAGTTGCACGTTAAATTCCTATGTTTTGAGTTACCCGTAGACCTTCTATAATTACTCTTCTCCCTTGAATAATGAACTTGCTTGGAATCATTATGATGAGACTCACCCATCAACTGGGGATCAATTTTATCCTTGTTGAGCAGATGCTCCTTGACCTCATTGACTTTAATTATTGACTTGCCTCCATAGATGATAGCTTCCCTAAAACTCTTATATGAAGAAGGTAAAGAATACAGTAATAGAAGTGCTTGATCCTCATCTTCTATCTTAATTTCTGTCATATCTAATAATTAATAATAGTGAAAAATTCTACAATGTGAGACTTGATATGTGTACCTTCATGCGTGCGAAGAAGAAAGAGACATTGATTCAGAATCAACCGATTCGTCAGACTTCTTCAAATAGTGGTCTGGAAGTCGCTCCCACAATGAGGATGTTGTTTTCTCCGTAGAGAACTTATCCAACACTTCGTCTGCGAAGTAAAACTTAATAGCTATTAAGGTTTTCTTATCCAACTCCTGTCAAGTTTTTTTCTTCATGTCGTGAGGTTTTTTCTCCCTCCCAAGTAGTGCTTTCTTCAACCCGCTCTGGGTAAGGATGACGTTCATCCTAATCTGCCACCTCCTGAAATTGATGACGCCATCGAACTTGATCGCAGACATCCACAAGTTATCTTGCTTTGATACGAATTGTTGGGAAACAATCTATATGCTCTGATACCAATTGCTGTAAGTTTCAGCGGAGAACGCCCCCACGACCGGATCGACTGGGGTGGTGCAGCGAAAATAAATCACTAGATCTACTAAGGCAATGTGAAGAGAGAAGAAGAAGATATTCCTAAGTAGATAGAAAGCCAACAAACAATATAACATGCTTCTACCGATCAAACAGATCGTGTGTATGTCCACAGGAGAAGGGGAAGAAACTTTATTAAAAACTTTGAGAAAGTATAATAAGAATTACTTACACCTCACGCTGAAAAGATTACAAGCCCTTGATAGCCGCCAAGAACAGCGAACCCTTGTGGCTAAGCTTCTCTCACGAATCTCTCACTTAGATGAATTACAACCTTAGGAATTACAAATGCATTGGATTCTCTTGGAATACATTGAAAGCTACCCCTAAGGGGTACTTATAGACCATAAAACTCTTCTAGTCTTAAACAAATTCCATCAATACGAACAATTATCGTCTCAGAATAAAGAAACTCGAATCCAACTCGGACTCAAAATAGATCCAGAAAAGAAAACTGTCAGATCCGACATTAGTCGACTAGGCCAGGGCATTAGTCGACTAATACATAGTCGACTATGAAATACACCTAGAGGGGGGTGAATAGGTGTTTATGCTAATCAAATGCACTTTTAAAAACTAGTTAAGATGTATGATGCAAGCGGTCACTCAAAATAAGAAATTGAGGCTGAATTCCCGGTGAAGGGCTCTAGAACTTCTCCTCTTTAATTCCTCTAGATAATGAGTTGAGTTTAACCACTTGGAAACAAAAAATAGCTGTTGGACCCATAAAAAAACAAAACAGATCCAAAATAGAGTCGTTGTGTCAGTCTGGACGTCTGCCGGTCGACCGGCACGTCATTAAAAATATAGTTGTTGGCTCCGGTCGATCGCCCGGTCGACCGCAGGTCATTTTAAAAAGAAAAATTTGAACTGTCGGTTGACCGGCCCGGTCGACCAACACAAACAGAGAGTAAGACCCATGCTGTCGGTCGACCGCAGGAGTTGACGGTCGACCGACAAACGTGCACAGACGTGCACGCCCACAACCAAAAGGCCGGTCGACCGACCGTTCGACCGTTTTGGCCTGAAATAGCTACGGTCGACTGGCCGGTCGACCGTTATGGCCTGAAATAGATTTAAAACAGATTTTTGAGCTTTGAAATATTTTTAAAATATTTTGAATTGGTTTGAGGGTTATGTTGCATAGCATAGGGGATAAAATACATGTTCTAACTTGATATAAGAATTTGAAAAATTATGAAACAGGTATTAATACCAAACATGCAACAAAACTAATACTACCCAAAACTTGTATTTTTGAAAAGTGTATTTTTGTGTGTGTAACTTTTTGAGCACTTCTATCATATCCTTACTCTTTAACATACTAAAATTTTACAAGGGTCTAGGTGACTACAAGATCTTCAATCAGGCTTTTTCATTTGCATCGTTGAGTTACTTGAATTCTTGATCCCGTATTTTAGTCATCTTGAGTCAACATCACCTTCCTTTAGGAGAAGAAACTTCTTGAATCCTTAGAACCCTGAAATAATCTTAAACACTTAAACTTGATTAGTACAAATAACTATATATATTTTGTGATCATCAAAACTCTAAAACGGGTGATTGTAACCTTGGGCCAACAATCTCCCCTTTTGATGATGACAAAACATATGAGTTATTTTAAAAATAATATGAAAGGAGCTTGAAAAAGCTCCCCTCAAATCATGCTATCTATCAAGTATAAGAGAAGAGATAAAAAATGAATTGAAAAGTATGCATGAAAAAGAAATAATAACTCAAAAGTATTTCTCCCCCTTTTTGTCATGCATCAAAAAGGGTCAAGTCAACAAAACATGTTTGAAGAGTATTTGCAAAATTCTCATGAATCCATAATACAAACATTTAATTTACCACAAATAAATGAAAATCTATTATAATCTAGTGGTTTAGTAAAAATATCCGCAAGTTGAAAATCGGTAGAAACATAATCAATTTCAATATCACCTTTCTCATAATGATCTCTAAGAAAGTGATATCGAATGTCAATGCGCTTTGTATTAGTATATTGATTTGCATTTTTGTTATATGAATAGTACTACTATTATCACAAAATATCTTAATATGATCATATTACAAATCATAGTCAAGGAGAGTATGTTTCATCCAAAGGACTTGTGCAGAACAAGCCCCGGCCGCAACATACTCCGCCTCGGCGGTTGAGAGGGCTACAAAATTTTGCTTCTTGGAAGATCATGAAACAAGAAAATTTCCTAGAAACTGACAGGTTCCACTAGTACTCTTCATATCCACTCTACAACCCGCATAGTCAGAATCTGAAAAACTCGTCATGAAAAATTGCTCGGTCTTCGGATACCACAAACCTGAAAAAACACCTAGAGGGGGGGTGAATAGGTGTTATGCTAATCAAATGTAACTTTTAAAAACTAGTTAAGATGTATGATGCGAGTGGTGACTCAAAACAAGAAATTGAAGTCGAATCACCGTGAAGGGCTCTAGAACTTCTCCTCTTTGATTCCTCTAGATTATGAGTTGAGTTGCGTAATTGCTTCCTTATTGATATGAGTATAGGCCGAAAATGCAAGAAAATGAAATGAATGCAATATTGAACAACAAGGCAAGTAGTAGTACAAGTATAAGAATGTAAAGTAATAAAGAGTAAGAAGAAATCAATCGCAAACACAAGAGAATTTGTTTCGAGGTTCTAGCCACTGCTCTACGTCCCCGCCTTCACCACTATGAAGGATTTTTACTAAATCCACAAAGGGAACTTCCACACAGGAATCTTACACCCAAGGGATTACAATTGGTCTACACAAGATCGGAGTACCCAACTCCAATAATACTATCCTCAACACAAGAGGAACCACAATTCAATGGAATACAAGTCACTTGATGATCTAGGAAGACCACAAACTCTCTCTTATAACTTCTTATAGAGTGGAGTATGATTTTAGGCTCAAGAAGTAAAGTGAGAGAAAAATTTTAGTAGTAAAGATTTAGAAGACTTAAAACCAGCTGAAAAATTTTGCAATAGAAAGAACTTTGAAAATGAAAGTAATGAAACACTTCTTCTCTTGAAAACACTTGAAACTTGGATATTTTTCTATATAAAAAACCAAAGACCATGATCTCTATTTATAGGCAAAGGATAAATACCATCTATAAGTGATACTAGGTCATTAGGGGCGAGTTTAACCACTTGGAAACACAAAATAGCCGTTAGAACCCATAAAAAATAAAATAGATCCAAAGTAGAGTCGTTGGTGTCAGTCTGGACAGCTCGGCTAGCCACTTGGCAAATAGCCGTTGGCTCCGATCGACCGCTAGGCAATTTAAAAAGAGATTTTTGAACTACCAGTGCCGGTCGACCGGCACAAACATAGAGAAGTGTCAGGCAGTCGGTCGACCGATTGGTCGACCGCAGGGGTTGACGGTCAACCGACCCGGTCGACCGACAAACGTGCACAGCGTGCACGCCAACGACCAAAAGGCCGGTCGACCGCCCGGTCAACCGTTTTGGCCTGAAACAGTTACGGTCGACCGGCCAGTCGACCGGTATGGCCTGAAATAGACTTTAAACAAAGTTTTGAACTTGGAAATATTTTTAAAATATTTTTCATTGGTTTGAAGGTTATGTAGCATAGTATAGGAGATAAAATACATGTTCTAAACTTGATATAAAAATTTGAAAAATTATGAAACATGTATATTAATCAAATCATGCAACAAAACCAATAATACCAAAAACTTGTATTTTTGAAAAGTATATATTTTTTGTTTGTGTAACTTCTTTAGCACATTTATCATATCCTTACTCTTTAACATACTAAAATCTTACAAAGGTCTAAGTGACTACAAGATCTTCGATCGGGCTTTTCCATTTGCATCATTGAGTAACTTGAATTCTTGATCCCGTATTTGAGTCATCTTGAGTCAACACCACCTTCCTTTAGGGAAAGAAACATTTTGAATCCTAAGAACCCTGAAATAATCTTAAAACTCAAACTTGATTAGTACAAATAACTATATATATTTTGTAATCATCAAAACTCTAAAATCGGGTGATTGTAACTTTGGGCTAACAATCTCCCCCTTTTTGATGATGACAAAACATGAGTTATTTTTTTTAAAAAATGTGAAAAGAGCTTGAAAAGCTCCCTCTCAAATCATGCTATCTATCAAGTATAAGAGAAGACAAATTATAACAAGAATGAATTGACAGGTATGCATGGAAAAGAAATAATAACTCAAAAGTATTTCTCCCCCTTTTTGTCATGCATCAAAAAAGGTCAAGCCAAAATATTTTTGAAGAGTATTTGCAAAAATCTCATGAATCCATAATACAAACATTTAATTCACCACAAATAAAAGAAAATCTACTATAATCTAGTGGTTTAATAAAAATATCTACAAGTTTAAAATCGGTGGAAACATAATCAATTTTAAGTGATATCGAATGTCAATGTACTTTGTCTTACTATGTTGATTTGCATTTTTAGTCATATGAATAGTAATAGTATTATCACAAAATATTTTAATATGGTCATAATGCAAATCATAGTCAAGGGAGTATGTTTCATCAAAAGGACTCATGCAGAACAAGCCCCAGCCGCAACATACTCCGCCTCGGCGGTTGAAAGGGCTACAGAATTTTGCTTCTTGGAAGACCATGAAATAAGGCAATTTCTTAAAAACTGACAGTTCCACTAGTACTCTTCCTATCCAATCTACAACCCGCATAGTCGGCATCCGAAAACTCGTCATGAAAAATTGTCCGGTCTTCAGATACCACAAACCCATTCCAATGGCCCTTAAGATATCTAAAAATGATTTTACTGCAATCAAATGGGACTTTTTTGGACACGATTGTAATCTAGCACATAAACAAACACTAAATATAATATTTGGCCTACTAGCCGTTAAATATAATAAACTACCAATCATGCTACGATAGAGTTTAATGTCTACATTTATACCTTGTTCATCCTTGTCAAGTTTTGTTGCGGTAGTCATGGGAGTTTTGCTTGTCTTAGCCCCTTTAAGCCCAAATTTCTTGATGAGTTTCTTTGTGTGCTTGGCTTGATTTATAAAAGTTTCATCACTCCTTTGCTTGATTTGGAGTCCAAGGAAGTAGTTAAGTTCGCCCATCATAGACATCTCAAATTCCTCCTTCATGCATGATTCAAAATCTTTCCAAAGTTTTTCATTAGTAGATCCAAATATAATATCATCAACATAAATTTGAACAATAAGAATATCATTTTCAACATGTTTAGTAAACAAAGTGGTATATATTGTTCCTTTAGCAAAATCATTAGAAATAAGAAATGATGAAAGTCTTTCATACCAAGCTCTAGGAGCTTGTTTTAAACTATATAAAGCTTTGTCTAGTTTGAAAACAAAATCTGGATGTGTAAGATTAACAAACCCGGGGGTTTGTTCAGTATACACCTCCTCTTCAATAAACCGATTTAAAAATACACTTTTGACATCCATTTTAAAAGGTTTGAAATCTTTATAGGGAGCAAAAGCAAGTGTTATCCGTATGGTTTTAAGCCGTGCTACAGGTACAAAGGTTTCTCAAAATCGATACCTTCGATTTGGGTGTAACCTTAGGCCACTAACCTAGCTTTATTCCTAACAACATTGCCCGACTCATCCAACTTGTTCTTAAAAATCCATTTAGTACCAATTATTGGTCTATATGGGGTCTAGGGAAAAGATACCAAACTTGGTTGCGCTCAAATTGATTGAGCTCCTCTTGTATGGCAAGCAATCAATATGAGTCGCCCTCGGCTTCGAGGATGTTCTTTGGTTCAAAATGAGAAATAAAAGCATAATGGCCACAAAGATCATGGAGCTTGGAATGAGTAGTTACCCCTTTTGATACATCACCTATAATGAGATCCTCGGGATGATGTGGAGTGAATCTCCAATCTTTTGGAAGTGGTTGTGTTGGCTCCACTTCAACTTCTTGATCTTCACTTTGCACATCAATTTTTGGCTTGTCTTCTTGTATAGATGAGTCCTTCAAGGTCATCTTCTCCATGTCTTCACCTAAGTAATCTATTTCTACAACATTCTCAATAAAATATTAGATTCCTCAAACTTTACATATATAGATTTTTCAATAGTTATAGTAGACTAATTGAAGACTCTATAAGCTTTACTAGTGTTAGAGTAACCAACAAAAATAGCCTCATAAGATATTACATCAAACTTACCTAAATCATCTTTAGTATTTAAGACAAAACATTTACAACCAAAAATTTTAAAATAAGAAACATTTGGTTTTCTTGAATAGTAAATTTCGAAAGAAGTTTTAGAAGTGTTTTTTACAAAAGAAAACCCTATTTGATATGTAACAAGATGTGTTTACGGCCTCGGCTCATAGGTATTGGGGATGACCGTATTCATTTATCAAGTCCTAGTCATTTCTTGTAGTGTTCGATTTTTTCTCTCAACTACTCCATTTTGTTGTGGAGTTCTAGAACAAGATAATTCATGTTTAATTCCATGTTCTTCGCAATAAGTGATAAATGATTGGTTATTGAATTCACCGCCTCTATCACTCCTTATTCGTAAAATTGAAGAATCTTTTTCCTTTTCAACTCTTTTCCTAAATATTTGAAAATGTTAAAAGGCTTCATTTTTATTTTCTAAGAAGAAAACCCAAGTAAAATAAGAAAAATCATCAACCAATACAAAAGCAAAACGATTCCCACTTAGACTTTTGGTTTTAGTAGGACCAAACAAATGCATATGAATTAACTCCAATGGTCGTTGTAATACCCCTTTCCGGAATACGTATTTAGTTACGTATTCAGCCCTTTGACCGTATCTTCCGATTTACCTTCCGTATTTGACCGATTTTAATTCCAAACTTCATTCCAATATTTAGAATTTATGTGATTTTCTGGAATTTTCTAAAATTAAAATGAATTTCTTCAAAACCGGTGTCGGCCAGTATCACTGACCGATTTCCGAATTTTTATCTCCCAATCTGTTAGGAATCTCTAGAAAGTCCTTTAGACATTATTGATTAGAATCATAATTCCTACTTATATTCTTTTTCTAAGATTTCTATAATTTATGAAAATTCTTTCGGAGTCGGTAAATTTCTGATTCCGGGATTTTAATTAAAAATCTATACAATATTTCTTCAAACGAATTTCACCATTGGTCTTCAATATTTTTCTTGATTTTTGGTAAAATTCCAGACCAATCCAAAATACTTGAATTTTTAGCATTTTTCCAAATTTGCAAAAGTTGATTTTCCACTTCACTTGCCACCTCATCTTCCACTCACACTCTCTCTTGCTCTCAGCTGACCAAGTGGCAAGGGAGAGGACACCTCACCCACATTCTTGCAAAGAAACCCCTCACATCCACCAAATTGTCCCCCTTCACAAAAACCCCAAAGTATATAATCACATGCATTTGCAAAATACCCTTTTCTCTCACTTTCTCCATCAAAAGAGAAATTGCAGAAATCCTCTTCCTCTTCCTCCAGCAAAACCCTAGCCCTAGATCACTCCAATCCCTCCACTTTCTCCTCTAGATCACAAGGGGGTTCTTCAAGGCTTCATCCAAGGAGCACTTCTTCAACCTCAAGCTTCAACTACAAGCTTTGGAGGGAAGCCAACACCTCCAACCCTAAATCAAACTTCAGATCTGATCTTCCAGGTGAGTTCTTACTCACCAAGACTTAATCTTCCAATCACATGTGCTAGGGTAGTGATCCATGTTCTTGGGTATGATAAAAACCCTATTTTTAGGTCATAACACTCAAATCCAACATAACTAGGTGAACCTATCATTTACCTTGGCTATTCTATGTTCTAGTGAGCTTGTATTAGTAAAACAGGACTTGTAATGCTGTGAAAATC
The DNA here is from genome assembly GCA_038442645.1 of Agave tequilana. NCBI lineage: Eukaryota > Viridiplantae > Streptophyta > Magnoliopsida > Asparagales > Asparagaceae > Agave > Agave tequilana. The sequence goes on from JAVJIF010001681.1 coordinate 118,606, forward strand.
CCACTTTTAACTGTTAGAACCAAACCACACAAAATCTGGATTTTCTGTTCTGCTCACTATTTTACACAGTATTAGTCGACTCATCCATAGGTTCTAGTCGACTAGAACACTTAGCTGAAATTTAGGCTTTCTGGAAAACACAGCATTAGTCGACTTGGCCAATTTATCAGTCGACTAACAAACTCTCTGGAAACCATATTAGTCGACTCCTGAATCCACCTAGTCGATTAATCCCCCTATTAGTCGACTAATCCCTCAACCTAGTCGACTAACATGCACTGAAACAGAACTCCAACCCTTTACATCTCTGACTTAGTCGACTAACCTATACTGCTAGTCGGACTATAGACCCTATTAGTCGACTAATCTATACTCCTAGTCGACTAATTCTGGCAGTGTTGCATAGTTAATTTCTGTTCTGAACTTGGTTCTTTTACTTGTTACGCATGTATCGTTTATTGCTTGTTCATGCTCCAATACTGGCTTTCCGGATGTATAACTGATTGGACGTATTTACTGGTTACCTCATGACTTGTTATTGCATATATTTCCTTCCATGGCATGTTAAATAGCAATATCACCACCTATCATGCCATCTCTTAAACCAAAGCATGATATACTTGACTTTTACATAAAATACACCAACTTACACCCGGGTCGGGGGAAATGTGCGGAATATCGGTATGTGTTCGTGTTTACAGTGGTTTAAACAATATTGTATAATATTGTTCCGGTCTGACCTGTGGTACGCCAGGGGACCGAGCAGGCTTCACTATTCCGGTTTTGACCGAGCAGGCTTCACTATTCTGGTTTTATTGCTCAGGCTTCACTAATCAGGCTTCACTATTTCAGGTTTCACCCACTGTAAACATAGTTCGTCGATACAACCGCTGTTTCCAATAACAACCTTGTCATACTAGGATATGGATCTATGTGCTCTGGGACGCTGGGTCACATAGCTAGATATCACAGTAAGACAAGTAATAATAATAAGACACTCATTGTATATTCATTTCATATGTCATTACCTTACATAGTTACATTATCCTGACATGCAGGGTTACTTAGTATTGCTCTTCTACCACTATTCATGATCTATTGTCACTTGGCTATTTTATTTCTCGTATTATGTCTTGACCCTTTGGATTTGCACATTCAGATTCAGAGGCCTGGAACGAGGTGGAGCCTTCCGCTGAGGACTTGGCTTACCTTGGAGATCAGTCCGACCTGTCCTAGATCCAGCGTGCCCGGCACTTCTTTTGGTTCACGTGGTCTCCATCCACACGTGAGCATTTTTGTTTTTGGGTGGTATCTCGTTTCATTTTGGACTGGGATGTGATATTGGACACTGTATGGTGATTTTGTATATCATAACTTGTATAAACTCTGTACTTTTATCTTGTATGTTGGCATATGATTGTATCTCGCTGTGTGTTACACTCTGATGCTTGTTGTACTTATGCTTAGCGTATATACGTGGGGGCACCATCTGACCTACGTATATGCGTCGCAGTGACGTCCCCGTATCATTGGGATCGGGGCGTTACAGGTTGGTATCAGAGCCAGGGCTCTCAGACCTAAAAGTACAACCAAGTGGCAAATTCTAGCGATTTGCTTATGCCAACTACAATGTACAAAGTTATAAGTCCTTCTTGATTCCTTCAATTGATCAAATCCTTCGTATCTCATTCCTTTCCTTGTCTCCAATTCCAGATCTATCCTTTCGGTATGGAGAGGCGCTCGGGTCGCAACAATGTCGGGCAAGTCCCGAATGGACCCGTGGGAGGAGAAGGGAGTGCTGATGTCCTGAAGATCATTCAGGCAATGATGGTAACCCAGCAGCAGCAGGTGGAGATCATCAGCAGCAGACTGAGCTCCTCAGGCAGGAGCTGGCAGCCCGAAGGAGCAGAAACCGGGGAACGTTTCAGATTTTCGGCGGCTGCAACCGGCTACCTTCTCGGGGATCGAGAGGCCTTTGGAGGCTGAACAGTGGTTGGTGGACACCACTGACTTGCTGAACGCCGCCAGGGTGCCCAAGGAGAGCCAAGTGGAGGTTGCAAAGATCCAGCTAAAAGACGTGGCCGGACTTGGTGGTTGGCCGAGGAGGCCCGTTTGGAGAGGCCTATCACATGGGAGACTTTCTCCAAGAGCTTCTACAGCCGTTTCTTCCCCGCCACTGCTCAGAAGGACATGGAGGAGCAGTTCATCAGTCTGCAGCAGGGAGACAGAACTGTGGATGAGTACGCGGCAGAGTTCCTCAGACTGAGTCGCTTCGCCCCCTATATGGTGTCAGATGAGGAGAAGAGGGCGAGCAGGTTCCAGCAAGGACTGCAGATGGGGACCCAGATGTACATGATGGCACAGCAGTTGAAGACCTATGCTGAAGTTCTTTCTATCGCTCGTGAGGTGGAGCGAGGATTTCAGAGGAAGCAGGAGAGCCAGGCCTTGAAGAGGCCGTTTGTGCCGGCGGGTAGAGGAGGACCATCCAGGGCAGCAAGATCCAGGCCAGACAGCCGTTCAGAGCAGTTCCATATCAGACGGCTCGACCAGGTCCTATCTGCCATTTCTGCCAGAAGCCAGGGCACACCCAGCAGACTTGCGGAGGGCCAAAGGATTGTGCTTGATATGTGGAGCACGGGATCATGCCGTGGAGACATGTCCGCACAGGAGAGTGGGGTTTGCTACCCAAACCTTGCCAGCACCAGCCCCTCAGGGGCAGTATGTGCAGAGGGCACTACCGGGGCCGGTTGGTCAGAGGCAGCAGGGAACGGTGAGGAGAGCTCTTCCCTTCCACCACAGCAGGTTGCCCGCCCAATGCAGAGAGGAGCCAGACCAGCTGCAGGGCGTGGCAGGGGTCAGGCCTACAACCTGACCGTGGAGGAGGCAGAGGCTTCGGAGGAGGTGATCACAGGTACTATCAGAGTTCATTCTCTACCTGTCCTCGCACTCTTCGATTCAGGTGCATCTCATTGTTACATCTCCGACAAGTTTGTGGCTTTGCATTCTATTTCTGTTAAGGCTTTAGACCACAAGTGGGAGATTAGTACTGGGAATGGAGTAGTTTTATCTTCTAGAGTTTGTGCTGACTGCCCAGTAGAACTTTGTGGGAAGGTCTTGTCCATAGATATGCTCGTACTAGATACCAAGGGGTACGACGTGATCTTAGGCATGACCTGGCTCAGTCAGTACCATGCAGTGATTGACTGTAGGGGAAGGAAGATCAATTTCAGGATCCCACATCAGCCGGAGTTCCAGTTTAGCGGGGAGGTGAAGCCTGCTAAGGAGAAGGTTCAGTTGACCACTCGGAGGCTCAGAAGGGAGTGCCAGTGTGGGATGAATTTCCAGAGGTCTTTGCTGAGATTTCAGGTCTTCCACGGAGAGGATAGTGGAGTTCTCCATTGATACAGTCCCAGGGACAGCTCCTATCTCAAAGGCTCCGTACCGGATGGCACCGACGGAGTTGGAGATCCTGAAGAAGCAGCTGCAGGAGTATTCGGACAAGGGATTGATTCGGCTAGCACTTCACCATGGGGAGCTCCAGTGTTATTGGCGAATAAGAAGGATGGTGGCAAGAGGCTGTGCATTGACTACAGGGAGTTGAACAAGGTCACCATCAAGAACAAGTATCCCTTGCCCAGGATTGATGACTTGTTTGATCAGCTTAATGGAGCCCGTGTATTTTCTAAGTTAGATTTACAGTCGGGCTACCATCAGCTGAGGGTGAAGAAGGAGGATGTTCCTAAGACGGCATTCAGGACCCGATATGGCCACTACGAGTTTCTAGTGATGCCTTTCGGAGTTACCAATGCCCCTGTGTGTTATGGACCTGATGACCGGGTGTTCTCTCCTTACCTGGATCAGTTTGTGGTGGTGTTCATAGACGACATCCTGATCTATTCCAAGAGTGACAAGGAGCATGCAGAGCACCTGAGAATCGTGTTGCAGACTCTTCAGCGGGAGCAGCTTCATGCCAAGAGGAGCAAGTGTGAGTTCTGGCTGGACAGCATAGCTTTCCTCGGACATATAGTTTCAGCTGAGGGAATCTCAGTTGATCCTAGTAAAGTCCAAGCGTACAGAATTGGCCAGTTCCGAAGACGGTGACTGAGATAAAGAGCTTTCTTGGACTAGCAGGATATTACAGACGCTTTGTCCAGGATTTCTCTAGACTTGCAGCTCCGTTGACCCGGCTCACCAGAAAAGGGGAGAGATATGTTGGACAGAAGATTTGTGATGCCGCATTTGAGCAGTTGAAGCAGAGGCTTATCACAGCTCCGATCTTGAGGACCCTTCAGGAAGAGGAGGGATGGTCATTTTCTGTGATGCGTCGGGTAAAGGCCTGGGGTGTGTGCTTATGCAGCATGATCATGTGATAGCATATGCTTCTAGGCAGTTGAAGCCTCATGAGAGGAACTACCGACTCATGACTTGGAGTTGGCAGCTGTGGTGTTTGCATTGAAGATCTGGAGGACACTACCTTCTGGGAGACAAGGATGATATACACAGACCACAAGAGCCTCAAGTACATATTCTCACAGAGGGAGCTGAATATGAGGCAGAGGAGGTGGCTGGAGCTTATGGCAGACTACGATATTGACTTGCAGTATCATCCAGGCAAAGTCAATACCGTTCCTGATGCATTGAGCAGAATGCCAGAGAACAGAGTGCTAGTCCACCTTACTCAGCAGAGAGAGTTGATCCAGGAGTTCATCAGGTTGGATTTGATGTTGGTGCTGAGAGGTGATAAGACCGGGCAGTTCATGGCTCTACAGATCCGGTCTTCGTTAGTAGATGAGATCAAGGAGGCTCAGAAGGAGGATCCGAGATTGCAGACATTCAGGACTCAGGTGGAGGCTGGTCTGAGGACGGATATTTGTATTCGTCCGGATGGTGCTTTGTATTATGGTAGTAGACTTTGTGTTCCTCAGGGTGAAGTTAGACAGAAGATTTTAGAGGAAGCACACAGTTCTGCCTATTCTATACATCCAGGAGGGAACAAGATGTACCAGGACCTGAAGAAGCACTTCTGGTGGAATGCCATGAAGAGGGAGATAGCCCAATTTGTTGCCAGATGCTTGGTTTGCCAGCAGGTAAAGTGTGAGCACCAGAGATCAGCTGGACTTCTTCAACCTTTGCCGATACCCGAATGGAAATGGGAGCACATCACCATGGACTTCGTGACAGCTTTGCCTCGGAGTCCCAAGGGTAATAATGCGGTGTGGGTGATCGTTGATCGCCTCACCAAGTCTGCTCACTTCATACCCTTCCGGGTTGGTCAGTCGACGGAGGTTCTGGCAGATAAGTATTTGAAGGAGGTGGTTCGTCTGCATGGAGTTCCAGTGAGTATTGTATCAGATCGAGATACCAGATTCAAATCTCACTTCTGGGAGAGTCTCCAAGCAAGTCTGGGAACTCGTCTGAAGTTCAGTACTTCCTATCATCCGCAGACAGACGGACAATCTGAGAGGACCATCCAGATCCTTGAGGATATGTTGAGGGCTTGCATGTTGGACTTTGGAGGATCTTGGGAGGACCATCTTCACTTGGCCGAGTTTTCATACAACAATAGCTATCAGGCCAGTATTAAGATGGCGCCATTTGAGGCACTGTATGGTAGGAAGTGCCGATCACCGATTTGCTGGGATGAAGTCGGTGAGAGGAGTCTTTTGGGGCCTGAGAGGTTGATGCAGACTACAGAGAAGGTCAGGGTTATCAGAGATCATCTCAGGGCTGCTCAGAGTAGACAGAAGAGTTGGGCTGATACTCTTAGGAGGCCATTGGAGTTCCAGACCGGAGATCATGTGTTCCTGAAGATATCACCTACCAGGGGAGTTATCGGTTTGGCACTCGCGGGAAGCTGAGTCCGAGGTATATTGGGCCCGTTCGAGATCCTGGATCGCGAGGGAGATGTGTCTATAGACTAGCATTACCGCCTTCCTTGGACGGGGTGCATAATGTCTTCCACGTGTCTCAGTTGAGGAGGTATGTCAGGGATGACAGCCATGTTGGACCATTCGGAGTTAGAGCTGCAACTGGATTTATCATACCAAGAGCAGCCGTTGACCATTCTGACAGGAGTGTCAAGACTCTGAAGAGCAGGGCCATCCTTTGGTGCTGGTGTCTGGAGCAGGCACGCGCCAGGAGAGGCCACCTGGGAGCGAGAGGACGTTATTCGGGAGCTTTACCCTCAACTTTCCCGTCTTGATCTGGTAAGACTCTTTCCTTCTACTTGTCTTTACCGTTATCATTCCTTGTATCCATATCCATCTGTTACCTTTCCTGTTATCTTTCACCTTATGAAATTTCGAGGACGAAATTTTTTGTAAGGTGGGTAGATTGTAATACCCTTTCCCGGAATACGTATTTAGTTACGTATTCAGCCCTTTGACCGTATCTTCCGATTTACCTTCCGTATTTGACCGATTTTAATTCCAAACTTCATTTCCCAATTTTAGAATTTATGTGATTTCTGGAATTTTCTAAAATTAAAATGAATTTCTTCAAAACGGTGTCGGCCAGTATCATGACCGATTTCCGAATTTTATCTCCCAATCTGTTAGGAATCTCTAGAAAGTCCTTTAGACATTATTGATTAGAATCATAATCCACTTATATTCTTTTTCTAAGATTTCTATAAATTTATGAAAATTCTTTCGGAGTCGGTAAATTTCTGATTCCGGGATTTTTAATTAAAAATCTATACAATATTTCTTCAAACGAATTTCACCATTGGTCTTCAAAATATTTTTCTTGATTTTGGTAAAATTTCCAGACCAATCCAAAATACTTGAATTTTTAGCATTTTTCCAAAATTTGCAAAAGTTGATTTCCACTTCACTTGCCACCTCATCTTTCCACTCACACTCTCTCTTGCTCTCAGCTGACCAAGTGGCAAGGGAGAGGACACCTCACCCCACATTCTTGCAAAGAAACCCCTCACATCCACCAAATTGTCACCCTCACAAAAAACCCCAAAGTATATAATCACATGCATTTGCAAAATACCCTTTTTCTCACTTTCTCCATCAAAAGAGAAATTGCAGAAATCCTCTTCCTCTTCCTCCAGCAAAACCCTAGCCCTAGATCACTCCAATCCCTCCACTTTCTCCTCTAGATCACAAGGGGGTTCTTCAAGGCTTCATCCAAGGAGCACTTCTTCAACCTCAAGCTTCAACTACAAGCTTTGGAGGGAAGCCAACACCTCCAACCCTAAATCAAACTTCAGATCTGATCTTCCAGGTGAGTTCTTACTCACCAAGACTTAATCTTCCAATCACATGTGCTAGGGTAGTGATCCATGTTCTTGGGTATGATAAAAACCCTATTTTTAGGTCATAACACTCAAATCCAACAAACTAGGTGAACCTATCATTTACCTTGGCTATTCTATGTTCTAGTGAGCTTGTATTAGTAAAACAGGACTTGTAATGCTGTGAAAATCCACTTTTAACTGTTAGAACCAAACCACACAAAATCTGGATTTTCTGTTCTGCTCACTATTTTTACACAGTATTAGTCGACTCATCATAGGTCTAGTCGACTAGAACACTTAGCTGAAATTTAGGCTTTCTGGAAAACACAGCATTAGTCGACTTGGCCAATTATCAGTCGACTAACAAACTCTCTGGAAAACCATATTAGTCGACTCCTGAATCCACCTAGTCGATTAATCCCCCTATTAGTCGACTAATCCCCTCAACCTAGTCGACTAACATGCACTGAAAACAGAACTCCAACCCTTTACATCTCTGACTTAGTCGACTAACCTATACTGCTAGTCGACTATAGACCCTATTAGTCGACTAATCTATACTCTAGTCGACTAATTCTGGCAGTGTTGCATAGTTAATTTTGTTCTGAAACTTGGTTCTTTACTTGTTACGCATGTATCGTTTATTGCTTGTTCATGCTCCAATACTGGCTTTTCCGGATGTATAACTGATTGGACGTATTTACTGGTTACCTCATGACTTGTTATTGCATATATTTCCTTCCATGGCATGTTAAATAGCAATATCACCACCTATCATGCCATCTCTTAAACCAAAGCATGATATACTTGACTTTTACATAAAATACACCAACTTACACCCGGGTCGGGGGAAATGTGCGGAATATCGGTATGTGTTTCGTGTTTACAGTGGTTTAAACAATATTGTATAATATTGTTCGGTCTGACCTGTGGTACGCCAGGGGACCGAGCAGGCTTCACTATTCCGGTTTTGACCGAGCAGGCTTCACTATTCTGGTTTTATTGCTCAGGCTTCACTAATCAGGCTTCACTATTTCAGGTTTACACCACTGTAAACATAGTTCGTCGATACAACCGCTTTTTCCAATAACAACCTTGTCATACTAGGATATGGATCTATGTGCTCTGGGACGCTGGGTCACATAGCTAGATATCACAGTTAAGACAAGTAATAAAATAAGACACTCATTGTTATATTCATTTCATATGTCATTACCTTACATAGTTACATATCCTGACATGCAGGGTTACTTAGTATTGCTCTTCTACCACTATTCATGATCCTATTGTCACTTGGCTATTTTATTTCTCGTATTATGTCTTGACCCTTTGGATTGCACATTCAGATTCAGAGGCCTGGAACGAGGG